>JAODAL010000927.1:0-135000 GCA_025379985.1 Phyllomedusa bahiana
CTGGGCCCAGCCCCCCTTTTCTTCCTGAGGGGATATGATGGCTGGACATCCCCATCTTGTTTGTACTTGTTTATAATTGTTTGTACAGGAGAACGAGGCACCTTCAGGTATCTGGAAATGGCACCCAAGGATGAACCAGACTTATGCACGACCACAATTCTCTTCCTGATAGCTTGGCTGATATCTTTAGACTTTCCCATGATGTTACACACAGAAGCAGTGTGTTTCTGGTATGAATTAAAATACATCCACAGTTGTGTCCCTTACTCAGATGTTGCCAATAAACCCATCCAAAGAAATGACATCATGTTATGGACTGTCCCAAATTGGTTAAAAGCACTGTAATCCTAGTGAATGTAAACTTTTGACTTTGCAGAAAGTAATAAAAATGCCTTAAAAATTCTCTTTAAATCTGGCATTTGGAAAATAGAATTAATTCTGATAATAATAATTGACCTAAAACGGTTAAGATTTAGTCTGATTTCACGTCAGTTAGTGAGAAAAACATGCATATGTGTCTTTTTATGTAGTGTATGTAAACTTCTGGTTTCAATTGTACTTTACAGTCTGTAAAGAACTATCAGTAGGAATAAAATACCAGCACTTGGCCCCTATTCATGTCACATTTTCGATGCCTGTTCATGGTAATTAATAGCATACCATAAAAATGTATCCCAATGGATCCAGCAGTGGGGCGGCGATGGGAGCCATTGACATGTATAGCGAATGTGTCCCATTTCTGCACTGGACACAAAAACAATTTGATTCACCTTGGCATTAGGTCAAACTTGACAATGACCCAAATCTGTAATGCAGCACTTCTACTGAACACACTTCTCCCCTATCTTTAATGGGGATTACTGCACTACTAAGTGGTGCCTTCTTTTTTCTTGCGGTTTCAGTCCGGTTTTTGCACCAGATACAAAAATGTGGTCGATCAGGTCTCTGTTTCCATTGCAGAAACAGGACACATTCACTAATATGCCCAATTCAGAAATACGTTTTCCCTGGCTGCAGTCAATGGCTCCATTGGGATTAATTTTTACGGTATCCTGACGGATACCAAGAACGGGCGTCAGAGACATGATCTGAACGGGTCCTTACTGTAGTTGTAAAAAGTGGAAATATCCTTATGATACCTCTTCATGTATCTGTGCTGACCTAATCATGACACAGCCTCTTTACTGGTTGCAGGTATTTATGCAGATGTACACATGTTTAAGCGGACATGAAGTATTTTTTATGAGGATATGATAGAAGAGGAGATACAGGTTTTTAACATCAAACAGTGCCAACTTGCATAGTTAAAAAAAAAACTATGATAAAAACATTTTCATGTACAGTAAAGGTTCTTGCATATAAAACTTCTGTTAGCACTCTTAAAAATAAGGTCTAGAGCAAGGGTGTCAAACTCAAAAACACTGTGGGCCAAAATTAAAAACTTGGACAAAGTCACGGGACAACAGTGTGGGGTCTCCATTTTAAGTACCCTGCTGCTTGCAGAGATGCCGGGGCTGATAAGCAGCTGAAAGTGTTAAGACTGTTGAGACTCTGATCCATGTTTCTGCCTGTGAGCTCCTCTTATCTTATTAATTCTGAGTTATTTCTCCTTCCAAGTGGTCCCTTCTGTCCTCTATGGAGGGGGATGGGCTGAGTAAGAGCACTGTAATGGGAGATCTGGCTTCTTCTTCTTCTCCTCTGTACACTGTATAGCCCGTACTTGTACGCCAGATATAATTACACTGAGGCCTGAGTTTGAGACTCCTGGGATAGAGAATAAACTGCTGAAGAAATGAGGCAGCACAACACCTCATAGTGCAGTGATCCCATTAAAAGGGTTTTCTCACTACAACGTTTAACTTATAACATGTAGAGAAAGGTAAATGAAGACTATTACCAAATATATTGTTTTGATTTTGCTTTGGTCAGAAGATAAAGAATCTCCTCTTAGAGTACACAAGTTTCTCTGATTACTGACCAACTCTCCCCACTTCTCTCTCCTCTGTCTCTTATCTGATTCTTTTAAGTTGTCATCAGTCAGTTCAACCATGGTGAGTCACTCCCTGCAGAGTTTTATCTCGAGCAACGGACTTGTTTACCTAAATGCTTTCACCCTTTAAGGCTCTGTAGGCTTGTGTACTACATTTTATAAAACTCCAGCAGTCATGTCACTGTAACAGGAATAGCTAGGAACAGCAGAGCTGATCTATCAATCACTGCTCCTAACCCGCCCACAGCCAATGTGGACAATGCGAGTCCAAAATGTTTGCGGCCACCCTTCCTATTTATTTCAATGCGCGTTCCAAATAGAGATGAGTGAGAGCACTCAGCTTTACTCAGAACTCCCATAGAAATGAATGAGGAGGACACCTGCAGGCACTGCCCTCCCCATTCTGTAACATGGTCGACTCTTATCAAGCTATTAGTTGACCTCAATGCAGAAGTTGCTTCGTGGGAGTATTCTTTTAACTTTCTGCAGCTCGCTGTAACCAGAACGGACTCTGTGCCGGTAGCCCATTCAGAGATGGAGCGCCATGAAAAGAAGTTAACCTTTAGAAACCTATTAGAGCCCTAACTCTAACTCTAAAATGTCCTCAACCTAAATTTCTTTCACAATTTAGGCTGGACAGGTGCCAAACTGCTCAACAGATTTGCTCAACACTATTCCGTAGGTAGTATGCTAACATGTATTGTTTAGGGTATTTATGTTACATAGCACCATGAGTGCTTATTACTGGGAAAAAAGGTTATCAGCTTGGGAGAATATTTTTTTTTCCTAGAAGCACCTCTCTGGTGATTATTCATAGGCAATTTCTGCTTGTTCAGGCTAAATACCAAAAAGCTGGGAACAACAGAGGTCTTAGGGAGTGTTGGAACAGTAGCGGCGGGAGTGGAGGCATAAGTAAGGCTAGTTTTAGTTATCAATTTTTTTGTTGATTAAAAAATCACCAGGCAACTCTTTAAATTTCTTTTAATTATTAGGCTAGATCTACACAGCAATTTGAAAATGCTGCCTAAAAGCCAACAACATTTTCACATCGCTGGACCGCGCTGCACCACCATTTTTTTGCATGATTTTTATACAAATTAATGCAGTTGGATTTCGGATTCCCGGCGGCCCAGTACATTGGGGCTACGGGAATCCGATGGCAGTCCGGTGGAGTATACATGTTCTATATTCCGCCGGACAGTTTTAGGTTTTGGAAACCCTAAATAAAAAATCAGTGCTGTGTAGACTTTTCTATTGAAGGCTACACAGCCTTGGGTATGATTGGATTTTCAGCGGAATCAAAATACTAAAACTGCTGAAAACCCAACCCAAGTCCAGTGCTGTGTCGACATAGCCTTAGTTTGGAGCATGAAGCTGTAGGGAGGTGTGATTTCTAAACAACATAAGTGGATTGGTGACAACTTAAGGGGGATCCAGAACTCTCACCTTAGGGTTCCCTGCATCTGTACCCAAGAAAAAGCCTAAATAGACTTGCGTGGTATCTGGTCAAATCAAAACAGGAAATTCACATTTCTCTACTGTGTTGCTTCAAATACACTGTATTACTGCTTACCTTAAAATCCATCAGGATATGAACTATATTGGAGTTACATAAAATGACATGGTGACAACTGGTGTCCAAAACAGAAGTCAAGGGACATCTAAAAAGGAGCAGTAAGCTGATAATGGCTTCTACAGATCTCCATATCATTTCTAAACAAATATCACAATGTATACTTTTGCAAATTTCAAAGTGCTACGATATTGTATGTTGGGTTTGCAATAATTTTTATAGAACAAAAATTGTGAATATCCTTTATAAAATTTAGGGTAGCTTTATTTGTTTCCACTGATTTTGATAGTCTATTACAATTATCTCATCATGTTAAGAATGCAGACAATTGAAGCATCTAAATAACAACTGAGAAACTTGGGGAGTGTTAATAATTTTGTAAGTAGAAAATTGGTGGTTGCCATGCACGTTATGATGTTCCGAGTTTCAACGGTATCCTTATGATGTCATGCCCCAGGCAGACCTCCGTTCCTAACTAGGCTTGGGGGTACATTGGACCATCTGGTTGGTTTTGTGTTACTGGCATTCCCTCCAGATGAGAGGCCAGAGAGCAGGGTGGCAGCAGTATTTACTGAAGACTTGGTACTCTAGTGTTCTTCATCAAGCGTCACTTGAGCTCTATCCCTCCAGTGTTACATGAACTCCGATGCACACGGGTGATGAGAGAGAGAAAGCCTCATCAAAAAGTTTAGTGTGAGCACCAGGGAAAAAAATTGGTGATGGGCCGCAATGCAGGTATTGTGTTATCAGCATCAGCTCTGACTTATGAAAACATGCCCCCCTTACAGGGACACCCCACAGAACGGGTCTTTGTTTATAGTATCACTTATTCACTGTAGACACGGTCACTATTAGGGTGTATTAGGGTATTGTAGTTAGGTTCCGGGTGGGGCCGTCCTTATCAGGACGTTGTCCCCGCATTTTTCACCAATAGGCAGTTAGTGTATAGGGGTTTATAGGGTCAGCTCATACGTTGGCCACTATTTATCTCTATATTTTAGTGTTATAGTGCTTTTTCTTTATTGTTCTCTTCTATTATTATTATTTTAATGGTATTATTAAAGGTTATATTTTATAGTTTACGTCAGTGACTCACACCCCACAGAGCGCCCCAGTTTTACTGTAGGTTTCCGCATTCACTAAAGTGGGGCATAACTTCTCCCCCACTGCAGGGTTAAACTAAAGAACATTATATGGGTACAGATTATTAAATGGATTTAACATGCGTGGTGTGGCATGCTGGCACTTGCAGTTCCATAGCAGCAGCTGTGGAACTACTAGTGCAGCATGTCACACCACAAATGTTAAACATATGTACTAACAGGGGTACAGCCACCACACAAATGTGGATTAAGTGTTTAAATCACTATAAAAAAGTTAAAAACAGTTTGGAGCTGGAGATACATTAAAAAACGTACCTGTACCGACTTACATAGAAATTAAACTTAAAAACAAACCTACAGTGCCTATCTATTTAGTTACCTGCTACAGTAACCTGTAGTAGACATCATTTGCTGGTATTATTGATTTTTTTTAGGACTTTTTCTTTTTTAGTGGGACCCGAATCAATAAATGCCACTGTATGGTATCCACTGGTGGTATTGTTAGAGACTATACATTCCAGTGAATGTAAATGAAGAAGCCATAAACATAATGTGAACAGAGGCTTACATATAGCACTTTTATTAAGCCACTCTAATTTAAACAGTATTATAAGAATTTTTCCTTTTTTTTTTTTTTCTTTTGAGTATCTCGCGTTATGTCAAAAATTATGATAGTCCTATATAACTTGGGGTACAGGCACAAAGCTGTATTGAAGATTTGCATGGTACAATTCCATAATGCAGCACCTTAGCATTTTGTGTGTTTACAGTTAATCCATCCATGCATCTATTACACCGAGATAAAAGAATTACCCTAATTTATATTGAGTTGTATGACAGCATTTTTATTCTTCTTACTGCCCCAAGACACAATGACAATTGACTGACTGTACAAGGGTGAACTTCAGGTCAGGAAGCTCTGCTGTCAACTTAAGGCTTTGTGACATGTTGCTCTAAACTAATTTCCACAGGCATTAATGTTACCCTGTCTACTGTGTTATCATGGGGGCGATAGTCTAAGCCACTTCTTCCAATGCTGAATGCCACATCTGTACATAAGGTCAGTAGCAAAGCAGACCTTAAGAACACTACACTATTGTCAAAAATTGGGGTTACAACTTTTATATGCAGTGGGGACTCTCCCACTGATAAAAATAGAAGTCCCAAGTAACCTGTAGAAGCCCATAAAAAACCTAAACACAATTTATGATTAAAGGGGTTGTCTCACTATAAAGAATAGCTTTCAAAATGTAGGGAACACTAAATGAAGACGTTTTCCAGATATATTGCTTTGTTCATCTTTTTTTGTTAAGGAGCTACAAATGATTTTATCACCTTCTGAGGCTTTCTAGTTTCCCAAGTGACCGACCTGTGTACTCCTTATCCTCTGCTGTTTGTTCTATCTGATAGCAGGGAGTGACGTCATCACACAGGTCAGCCAGCAGTGAGAACTTGTTCGTTATCTGATCTTTCAGACAAAAGACAGTAATTACTCTACTGTTTACATTAGTTCAGCAGCTTCTCCAGACCTCAGAGAAGGTCATTTATTTAATCTAGACTGATAAGCATAATAAACAGAGAAGTCTGAATACAAGGAGCTCATATGCTAATTACAGACAGCTTAACCAGGAAGTGGCAGAGCAAAGCAGCATTATTTCATTCATGCACCCTATGAAACTTTGAGATGAGACAACCTCTTTAAGATTGTGTCCAAAGCGCAAACAATATCTACCAGGTTTCACAAGTTGAAGATAAGTGACAGACCTGCCAAATTTGGCTGGATTGGTCACCAATTGAATGATATAGGGGGAAAGGAGGAAACTCTTTTGCTATAGAAAATAAGCTACTGCCATTGAAATAAATAAGCACAATCTGAATATGTGTGTGTTCGAGTATAGGAGAATTAGGAGAGATAATTGTTGGCGGAAAGTTTTAAATCATATGGCCTGCCTAAAACTACGGAGTCAAAGCTAAGGAAATGCCGATGAAACAGGGAGCTACTGTGAATGGCTCATTGGCCACTTGCACACCTTCCTTGAGTATGGGCTTATAAGGGTCCACGCACATGGCACTGCTGTGTGCATGGAGCCGCTGTACAGTACCTCTGTAAGGTCAAGTTTCTTTCATTTGAAGCAATGCTTTTATGAGAGAATGACTTTATAACATGGCAAGCAACGGTAAATACATCAATCTCAGCATGGTTCTATAAGGGACCAGATTTGTCAAAACTAATCTCAACAGACAATGATAAATATATATCACAGCTCCGACTAGCAAGTCACTTCCCTATTATACAGCTATTAAGAGACGTCATTTAAAGGGGTTTTCTCACCATGCTGTTTCACAGCACCTGCCCTTCACAGCCAGCTTTAGGCTCCCATTTCCTGTTCAGGCTGTGGGTGGTTCAGTAGTGATTAGCATATCAGCTCTGCTTTTCCTGGCTGAGTCTGTTAGAGAGACATTGCTAATAGAAGGGTGTAAACTGAAAGGCCATGTCCCCACAGCACCGGTTTGCGGCCGGTTTTTCAGATGGTTTGCGGTTTTGCAAATCGTCTGAAAAACCGTCCGCAAACTTTTACATGGGCCGCTATGGAAAACCCGTACAGCAGTCCCCACTTCACGGGTTTTCCGCCCGAAAAACATTCTACATGTTCATTCTTCCGTCCGGTTATCGGACGGAATATGAACAAGTGAATGTGAAGGGGGAGGGCTCATCGCGGAGAAAAGCCGTCTTCCCGCGGCTGTGTGAACAGCACGAAAACCATGTAAACGGGCCCTTAAAGGGGTTGTCTCACTACATTGATTCATGTTACCTCAGTCCTGTTTTCTTGGTTTCACTTTGAATTCAGGGGCGTGTTTACTGGCTTCCACTAGGCTGCAGTAGACGCCTGGTCTGTAGCTATAGCAACCAGTGCTGACAACCTACCAGAAGGGATCAAACAGGTCTGTAGCTATAGCGACCTGAGGAGCTGATGCAGCCCATACAAGAGGGGATATCTAGGAGTAGGTAGGACACTGTTAAAGGAGATATCTTGCAAAGTGACTTGTTTTTGCAAGATCTTTAACATAAAAAGCAATCCTTGTAGTGAGACAACCCCTTTAAGGCAGAAGGCTACCAAGCTCTAAAGGGTTCAAATTTGTCAGCAATATACATAAACAAACTGCTGATAAGACACAGCAAGGAGTGACATCACCATGGTCTGGCAGGGCAGTTGGATAAATGAGAGCAGAGAGAGATGGTCAGAAACCTAGGGAAGCTTGTATACACAATATACAATAACATCTCCTTTGGCACTAAAACAAAGCATTATCAGAACAGCAATGTATTTGGGTAATAGTCTATCTTTGTCTACATGTTTAAAGCTAATCAATGTGGTGAGAAAACCCCTTGATAGGGAAACTCAAGAAATGTCTCAGATAATAGATAAATATGTTGTAAATCAAAGGAGACTATTTTCAAGCCCCTCTTCTTCTCACACATTGGTAAATGCACTCACAAACTGAGAGCAATAAATATGTGGAACACCACGTAATGCATATCTTGCTGCTACTAGTCATTTACATCACAGTAGATTGCATTTCATTCAAAGGTAAATTGTGACATTTACAGAGAACCCTCAATGCTTCTATTTTCACAAGAGCACTTGTAACTGAATGTAAGAAGGAACATTTCAGCTGCTACAAGAGCATTACGTATTTGACACCTAGAAAAGCCCTAGCTCTTCATCGGCGTAGGTACACTATTTAATATAATATACAGTCTAAAGTACAGCAATTAGATCACTGTGAAGAACAAGCTGTATTTTGCAGATGAATCCATCCATTCTAATTAACTTTACATTAAGACATTAGTGGTGACTCAGAGACCTCCAAAAGAACATAATCCTGCATGGTGAGCAAAAAAGTACAACTGTTAGAAGGTGCGGACACAAAAGAGCAGCCGGGAGATAATCCAGATCATCTGTGAGAAGATCCTGGAGATGCAGATGTGTAGGAAGCTCTCTCTTCCATTTATGACGTTATTTCCTTCCTAATTCCATTTTCATTTGAATTATTTCATTAAAATATAGTCAAAATATAATCCATGCAGACAAAACTAATTAGAAGAAATGAAACGGCATACAATTTCTTTACAAGTTTAACCCTTTGCCACGTATAAGTGCCCATTGATTACACTAAGATACTAAGACTTATTGGCAGTCTACTCTACTTCAGATGGAGAGTGCTGTGTTACTGTTTTACATCAGTAGTGAACACAATGCCATAAAGTCCTGTCGTACTAGCTCAGAGGGACCTTATTTAGGCATTGTTAACAATAAAAAAGCACCAAATAAGAAAATTGCACAAAACATTCAATGTGATTTTTGCTTGTCAAACGACATACTGTAAAACACTGTGATGTAAGAGATTTAAAGGGGTTGTCTCACTACAAGTATTTCTTTTTATTTTAAAGATCTTGCAAAAGCAATTCACTTTGCAATATATGTCCATTAACAGTGTCCTACCTATTCCTAGATATCCCCTACTGTATGGGTTGCAACAGCTCCTCAGGTCGCTATAGCTACAGACCTGGCTTCTACTGCAGCCTAGTAGAAGCCAGTAAACATGGCCCTGAATTCAAAGTGAAACCAAGAAAACAGGACTGAGGTGAGATGAATCAAAGTAGTGAGACAACCCATTTAAAGGTCACAAGCACGTATTAATGGAGATGGCACGCGCCATACTACAGCTCTGTAAACGTTTAAAGCTATACAAAGTACCAATACAGTTCATAGGCCCAATGTTTCAGGTTGCATATGAAATCCAGAAGATAAAAACTCTATATTTTCAGATGCAACAGCACAGAGAAGTCAATAATAAGGTATCAGGGATTGTAATACAGGACTCCGTAAGTCCAGAAGGTTCTGCCTCAGGATTTTGATTATTTTTGTGTAAAGCTTTGAAGGTGACTATTAAAGGAATTGTCCAGCAGAAATCTGAAGTGGGGCCAGGGTGGGTTAAAAAAAACTTATATTTCCTAACAGCCCCCATCAGTGCCACTCCGGAGATTTCCCGTATATATCTGCTCCTCTTCACTTTTGGGTTTTTGTCTAAATACACAGGAGAGGCTCGCACTCCATTGAACTTTTTTTTTTTTTTACCCAGCATGGCCTCATTTCAGAGTTTTTTTTTTCTGCTGAAGAACCACATTAAGTGGTTCATGGTACCACGAGCTATATTTAAAGAGTTTGATCATCTTTACTAACTATGTGCAAATGGTTTACAAGCGGTTTTATTATTCACTAATATACTATAAGAAGCAAAACATTGGGCACCACATAAAAATATACAAGGAAATAACAGGATTCTGCTAAATGTGGAAATATATCAAGATAAGAGAACTCAACTAAACCCACTTAAAATATAACTTTTACTAGATATGTATTAAAACTGCATATTAATAACAAAATCCTTATAATACCTAATACAAGCCAGAATATGCTACAAATATCACTCATAGAAGAGGAACCAATATTGTCTCTATGGCCATAACAATAATAAGCACTATATCAAACCACTGATTAATTCAATATGAGAAATATATTTGCCTACGATGTCACCTATCACCATCCTGTCAATACAGGTAGAGACATCGCCCCAAAAAGGGCGGCCCCACCTCCCGGCGGCTCACCCTATTACAATACTAAATCACTAAATATCGAAATGGCCACCATATACCTCTTCTAACAGCAAGGGGCTAAACAAATGTGAAAGGTGATCAGTTACACAAGCATAATCAGTAACAACAGATACAAATATCCACAGAGGTTATACAGATGAATAACACCTCTAAAAAAGAGAACAAACTCCCAGTTAACACATCAAGGGCACCATAGATACTGTAGAGATAGTGGATATGTTGCTATCTCTACACATGCTGGAGTATCGCCTCATATCTAGGGGTTTGGTCCCATAAAATCCCCTGATGAACCTTCAGGACCTTTGGAGGGGGAAACGCGTCGGGAAGTGGACATACAAGGGACAGTAAGAAGTATCTATGGTGTCCTTGATGTGTTAACAGGGAGTTTGTTCTTTCTTTTAGAGGTGTCATTCATCTGTGTAACCTCTTTGGATACTTTTATCTGTTGTTACTGATTATGCTTGTGTAACTGATTACCTTTCACATTTGTTTAGCCCCTTGCTGTTAGAGGAGGTATATGGTGGCCATTTCAGTATGTAGTGATTTAGTATTGTAATAGGGTGAGCCGCCGGGAGGTGGGGCCGGCCTTTTTGGGGCGATGTCTCTACCTGTATTGACAGGATGGTTATAGGTGACATCGTAGGCAATATATTTCTCATATTGAGTTTATCAATGGTTTGATATAGTGCTTATTATTGTAATGGTCATAGAGACAATATTGGTTCCTCTTCTATGAGTGATATTTGTAGCATATTCTAGCTTGTATTAGGTATTATAAGGATTTGTTATTAATTTGCAGTTTTAATACATATCTAGTAAAAGTTATATTTTAAGTGGGTTTAGTAGAGTTTTCTGTGATTTGTGATTATATTTATAACCCTCTGTGCTATCTAATGTGATTTTCTGTGATCAAGATAAGAGAAAAAAGAAAAAGAAAGAACGCAACCAATCACATGTAAGACAACAGAGCTCTCACAGAATAACCTACAATGAATACACATATATTCATTAGAGTCACAAGACCAAAAAGAAAAAATAAAGGAAATTAGAAACATTTCAAAAGCCAGAAGACAACAAAGAAACTGCTAACCTGCACGTAAACAACAAGCAGCACCTAAGAAGATAATAGAAAAAATAAATACGGTAGCTCCTTTACGCCAAAAAAATTAAAATAATAGTTCCCTATAACAATTGAAGTATAAATACCTATAATTATTGAGAGCACATCAGTGCAATAATAGGATCAAGAAGTAAACATCATGAGCCTCAAGTATGAAAACTGTCTAGGTGTAAGACTTTCTTTGTTGCCCATAGCAACCAATCAGTTCCCCTTTCATTTCAATATGCTCTGAAAAATGAAAGGACTCTGATTGGTGCTATGGGCAACAAAGAAAGTCTTAGGTATGTTCACACATCACTGCATCCGTGTGAACATACACTTGCAGATGCGTCTCTGGCCGACAGTACGGACCCAGAGACGCATCTAACATTAGCAGTGAGATACATGCGGGCTTGAGTATCGCGCAGGCGTTCATAGAGATTGCCGCTGCGTGTTTGCATCGCGCCTGTCAGGTCCTCTTTAAAGAATTGTATGTCAATTCCTTGAAAGACGGACCTGACAGGCGCGATGCAAACACGCAGCGGCAATCTCTCATGTGAACGCCGCTGCGCGATACTCATAGCCCGCAGTGATAATCTCACTGCTAATTGTTAGATGCGTCTCTGGGTCCGTCCTGTCGGTCCCAGAGACGCATCTGCAAAGTGTATGTTCACACGGATGCAAGATGATGTGTGAACATACCCTAAGACTTTCTTTGTTGCCCATAGCAATCAATCAGAGCTCCCCTTTTTCATTTTTTCAGAGCACTATATGAAATGAAAGGGGAACTGATTGGTTGCTATGGGCAACAAAGAAAGTCTTACACCTAGACAGTTTTCATACTTGAGGCTCATGATGTTTACTTCTTGATCCTATTATTGCACTGATGTGCTCTCAATACTTATAGCTATTTATATTTCAGTTGTTATAGGAAACCATTATTTTTTTTTTTTTTGGGTCTAGACAGTTGTTACAGATGGAAAAGGAATAGGTCTGCTATGGGGTGTAAAATGCTTCCATGTGGCTCATATATCCAGATGTTAGGTTTAGCCCTTGACTGGAATGGTCTTATCTGTTTAAATTTCCAGATTTTTTGCTCCTTGTCATTCATGAAATGGCTGTTCAGTGCCAGGACCTTGAATTCTGTCATGCTGTGTCCTGGTCCAGAGAAGAAGTGTCTGACCACATATTACATAATCTCCAAAAAATGGGGAATCTCGCAAGAGAACAGAGAGTGACTTTTGATCACTATATTTACTATTTTGCCATAGGCAAACTTAAACTCTATCAGTTCTCTATCTGTTAAACACTAAAACGTAAACTTTTATTATATCTAACTCTGAACCTCTAGACACACTATTTAAAACCTGATCTCTAACCTCATCATTTAACCCTTTTTGCTTCTGAAAGAGGGAATAACTCCCTTTCTATTATCAAGTCTGGTGGAACCCCACCTACTAACAGGGGAGCCTTATATCTATAGCAAAGACTAGCTCCAGAAGGGATCCCAAGCCAATACTTGGGCAGTCGTCCCTAAAACTCATAGACACAGAACAAATAAGGCCCCCTTGTGACACCATCTGCGCAGGTGACAACTTGTAGACAGAGGGGAGAGATCACAATTTTTAAAAACGTAATATCTGACCTCGCCGACATGTTTCGCAGCTAACCTGGGCTGTTATCAAGGCTTGGAGGTCGGATCACATTGTGGTCTGAGCCTCACTTCCTTTTTTATCATGTTAGGTTAAACCACCCCGTTCAGATGCTCACCAACTTAGCCATCAGAGAATCCAACAATAAAATCCCACTCCCCCTTCCGCGAACTCACCTCATTAACATGTCCTGCTAAAAGCTGCCACCATGCATCTAATGAGCCAAAAACCTTCAGTCACAATCCGCCATCTCACAACGGCTTGACCCCCTCTTACGCACTGCCCGTGCAATGCCACTTTGCAACCAAACAGACCACATCAGCCCTGACTGCGATGGGCTTCCGTCTACACTTCTCTATATTATTGCAACTGCGTGTACCTCTCCTAGAATGAACTAAGCTGATAGGTATCACATTACTCAACACTGCCATCTTATCAATTCCATAAAGCCCCTTCTCATTCAATATCTAATATGCATTATTCTGGAATAATAAACTCCACTGTTCACAATAGACCACTTCATATTATCTTCCCATAATATAAAAGCACTTTTTTACTATATATGTAATATGAATTTTCTTTCAATAGAGGCTGCAGGCCCCATTAAACTATATAGTATTGTCTTAGACTATATACTTAAACCACTTCTCTTTTACTTGTAATATTCATATTCATTTTATATAATAGCTGTGGGCTCTATGGCTAGTCCTCCCTCCCTCCCACAGTTTTTGACCTCAACAGTTCCCATTGAAGATTCTATCCTACGGGCTCACAGCTAGGCCATTCAATCACCACGTTACAATGGGAGCGTGCAAAAACATGGGAGCATTGTAAGAACTCAGTATCTTCAAATGCCCATTGCATTAGTTGCATCCGCTTCGCACTAAATCAGCGCCGCAAGCATAGAAGAACAATAAATCTTACATAATGAGTACCATACATGAATAGTCCCTTGCAAAAGCATGATACATGCATCCTAATTTGTTAAATAGGATACCGTGGCCTCAAACGTGTTTGAATATCTGTCATCATTACAGGTCCAGGGAAAATGAGGAAAACGTAGAGGCAAAGGTGGAGGGAGAGGGTAGGGGGGGAAGGGACGCCGAGGGAGATGGAAGGGAGGGGGAAAAAAAAAAAAAAAAATCAAAACAAAACATATATGAAACCTGATGCTCCATAGTCATATATTAACTGTGCTATATCCACTTGACCGCTACTTATTACAAATTATATTCATGTTTATTTCAAAAATTATTATATAGGGAATCTGCAAGATCAAATTAAATACCGAAAATGAAAAAAGCCTTCATTTAGGCTTTAGGTTTCAATGTATTGAGTTGTGTATCCATCTTGCCTTTCCTGCAACAAAACCACATCCAAAATCGCCCTTTTCTTCCACTAGCTTTTTCACACATATGCCCCAATTTCTAGCACCTCTATTTCACCATTTTGTCTTCCAAATGTGTCTTGCTAGGGGAGTGTAACCTCTAGTTTTAATTGTACTCAGATGTTCGAGATTCCGACGACGATACTCTGCTTGGTTTTTCCACATTGATCTTGGGCAGGTACACATCGCCCCATTAAATTCACCCTCTGGTTTTTACAGTTGATGTCGTTGTTCTTCATCTCAAATTTTCTTATTCAATGAGGATTAACAAAAATATTTAGTTTATCCATGATGAATGGACAGAATGAAAACAGTTGCCCACAGGGATATGAGCTACCACCAGAGACTGAATCCATGTTTTTTTGCCATCTCCCTCAAAGTGACTATGTACAAATTCATCCCTAAGATTTCTTACCTCATTCTATATAGTGACACTAGGGTATTTAGACATCACCTCAGAGAATACTGGATATGCCTTCAGAATATGCCAATGTTCTTCTATTTATAGCTCTCATTTCATTAGCTCTTTAATCATAGGTACGATACAGCGAATTAAAATCAGTTTTTTCTTCCTTCTTTTTTACTGATTAATAAATGTCCTCTGTCACTGGTCATAGACCTATGAAACGCCTTCCTCAACATTTTTTAGGATAACCCTTGGCCTGAAATTAACGTGCATTTATCTTTATACATTCTCTCATTGAAAATCCTTCTTATATGAACAATTTCTACATGCCCGATGTAATTGGCGTTGGGAATCCCCTTTTTTGTGTAGGTGGTTGCACAACTAGAGAAATGTAACAAATATTGGTAGCCGTATTTTTTTCGAATTCTTTGTCTGAATCTGCTTATTTACATCCAACCATAATTTCAAGATCAAAAAAATTAATTTTCTCCGATGAATTTTCAACGGTGAATTTCATCCAAATTTCTTTATCATTAAGTCTAGATACAAATTCCTTGGAATAATTTTTCGCTGCCATCCCAAAAAAATCAAAATTTCATCAATATAGCGCCACCAAAAATAAATCCGATCTGTGTATATTTCAAAGGTGTCAGAAAAAACAATAGCATCTCCCACCACCTAAAATAGATTAGCAATAACTTGGTGAACAGACAGTTCCATGGTGCTCCTTTTTTCTGGTGATTAAAGGTGCCATCAAAAAAAAAACATTGTTATGTGTCATAAACAAAATCCAATAATGTAAAACAAAATCATTGTGTTCCGTAAATTGTGTACCTTTGTGTTCAAAAAATACTTGATTGCTTTCAGGCCCGAGGTCATGGTCTGATGTGTTACTGTTAGGGTTCTACGTCTAAAACTTGCATGAAGTGTTACTCCAATCACCACTAGATTCGTTAATTCTCATCAACAGTTGTCCTTCGTATCTTTAACCCTTACGGACCCACCAGCCTGTTTTGACCTTATCTGAACTGCCTTTTTTGAAATCTGGCATATGTAACTTTTGTGAGAATTACTTTTTTGACACTTTTTACCTAGCCAAGTGATTCGAGATTTTCTCGTGACACATTTGCTTTAAGTTTGTAAGAAATTTTTATCCATACAATCTTGTTTGTTTGTGAAAATTATCAAATTTCATGAATTTTTTGAAAACTTGCGATTTGAAAGTTGCCAAAATTTCTGCGTGCAAGTGCTATGGACAGATATTTATTCCCCACAAATTTAGTTTATAAATAGCATCTACCATATGTACATATAGGTTGGCATCATTTTTTAAATGTCTTTTTTTTTTTTTTCGAATTAGGGGGCTTAGAAATTTAGTAGTAATTTCTTCACATTTTTCAAGAAAATTTGCAATAAATTTTTCAGGACCACTCCTATTCTGACGTGGCTTTGAGGGGCCTGCATGTTAGATACGCCCATATAAGTGAAACCATCTGAGAAACTAGACTTTTAAGTTATTTTACAAACTTATTTGGAAGTTTGATAACCTTTAGATATTTCAAGAAATTAAAGCAAAGTGGAGGTGAAATTTCAAAATTCACTTTTTTTGCCGATTTTTCAATATTATATCATTATTCACTGGAATACAGTAAATGTGATAGGTAAATGCAACTTAATATCTAATTCTCCCCAGGTCGGCCGTTTTTTTGGATATTCCATATGTGGCCCTGGTGGTGGACCTAGTGCATTATTTGCTCAACATAGCCCCAGAATAGGAGGAGCACTACTATACTCTGGAGGTCTCATTTTTCAATACGGATTTTATTAGGCGCCATTTCAGGTTTGGGGGACACCTAAGGTGCTAAAACTTAATATACACCCCCATAAATAGACCGCATATTGGAAAATTACACCCTTAAGGACTTTATCACAGGGGTGCATCTGAGTATATAGACCCACACGTGATTCACATAATTTTTTTTAGCATAAGGCTGTGAAAATTAAAAAAATTTTTTTCCAATAATTTGCATATTTTTAGATTAAAATGTTTCATTTATACAAGGAATCCTGGAAAAAGAATCCATAAATCTTTGTTAAAAGACTTTCTCCAAGTTTCGGCAGATACCCTACATGTGGGGTGTAAACTGCCTGATTGGCGCATCATAGCAGGGGCGATAAAGGATGGGGTGCGCTATTTGGCTTTTGGAACGCAGATTTTTGGTGGGGCCTTGTGCATTTGCAAAGCCCCAAAGTAGCAGAAACAGGAGAAACCTTCTTTTTTTTTTCTTTTTTTTTCAGATAAGTCGCCCCCATTTTAGATTCAACACCCTCAGGGATTCATCTGGGATGTATTCTGCATTTTAGGCACAAGGTGTTCCATAGTTTTTTTTAGCATTGGGCAATGTGAAACATGGTGGGGGGAAAGGCAGTTCGGTCATTGTTTTTTGAGTTTCAATTTGTACAGCATTCGCCGTGCAGTGTAAATGATGTGATAAACTTTACTATGGGGGTCGGTACAATTACAATGATATAGGATTTTTATATAGTTTTTTCTGTTGTATTACTTTTTTACACAGTAGAAATAAGTTCTATAAAAAATTGCGTTTTTATGTTTGTCCTATTCTGACAGCCATAACTTTTTATTTTGTGTGTGCAGTGCTGTGTATGGGCTTGTTTTTTGCGGGATGAGTTGAACTTTTTATTGGTACCATTATGGGGTGCATATCATGCTATGTTCATCTTTTTATTAAGGTTTTTGTGAGATGTTTTGAACAAAATACAGCAAATCTTGTAGTGTTTTATATTTTTATTTTTTATAGCGGTCCACTGTACGGTAATATATGACATGGTTGCCTTTACTCAGCAGGTCTATACGATTACACCGATACCGAATGTGTCTATTTTTTTATGTTTTACTGCTGTTATACAATAAAAACACTTTTATTCACCAGGAGGGATATACGTTTTTGCATCGCCGTAGTCCGAGAGCCAATAACTTTTAAATTTTTCATGTGCTTGGAGCTGTGTAGGGGATTGTTTTTTGCAAGATGAGTTGACGTTTTTATTAGTATCAGTTTTTGGGGTGGGACAAGGCTTTTTGCTCGCCTTTTAAATCCATTTTTTGGGTAGGACTGGAGTGGAAGAAAATACTGCAATCTAGTAGTGTTTTTTTTTTTTATATTTTAACAGGGAGCTCCATCAGTATCCGTGATAAGTTAGCTTTACTCTAGGGTTCGCTACGATTTTGGCGATACCCTATTTATATAGTTTTTTTAAGCTGAGCACTTTAAAAAAATAACAAAAGAAAAGTGTTTTTAGTGTGTAAACAATATTTATGCATCGCTATCTTCTGAGAGCTATACATTTTCCAATTTTTCCGTATACAGAGCTGGTATGAGGACTTTTTTTTTTGCGGGAAGAAAGCTGACGTTTAATTGGTACAACTTTGGCGTTTATAGGAGTTTTTGACTCGCTTTTATTCCATTATTGTTGCTTGCGGGGGGTATGAACAATAATCTTAATTCTGTTTTTGTTTTTTTGGTTTTTTTTTTACGGCGTTCACGTTACGGGTTATAATTTTAACTTGACAGGATTTTTAGGGCAGGTCGTTACGCACGCGGCGATACCAAATATGGGTGCGTTATTTATTTTTTTATATTTTCTGGGGCGATTGGCGTTTGTAAAAGGGGAAAAGGGGTTGTACGTTTTTTATTTTTATTTTTGTGTTTTTAAGTTTTCACTTTTTTACTTTTTTTTCATTTTTCACGTTTATTTTTTTTACCTTTTCCCCATAGGGATTTGAATGAGAGATCTTTAGATCTCTCCTTCAATAGGATCAGTACTACATAGCTTGTTGCTATGACTGGGTTCATTGGTAACTGTCAGTATCGATGGCCGGGTATTGGCCCACAGGGCACGGGTCCGGCGTGGTGACGTCATAGACAACCCGGAAGGCATTCTCTGCTGTTTCCGTGGTGTCTGTAGGGAGGGCAGGTGCTGCACGGGATCGCCCGATCCGTGGCGCTGGCTGACCGCCGACAGAGACGCAGGAGGGAGCGATCTCCTCCTGCGTCTCTCTTAATTATTGCGACCAGATCGTCGCGATAATTATTGGGGTTAAACGCCCCCCCCCCCCCCGGAGCGATCCGGGGGTCGGGGCCGACACTGCAGGGGATGTCAGCTGTAATATATACAGCTGACACCCCGCCGCGATCGCGCGAACTCTGCCTTAGAGTTCGCGCGATCCTAAGGACGTATCTTACGTCCAGGTGCGGTGAACCCCCAAACCACCTGGAGTAATGGATACGGCCGAAGGTCGTGAAGGGGTTCAAGATATGAAGGAAGGACAGTGACAAAGGCATCAGGATACGATCAACATACGTGCTAGGTCCTTGTTGTTAATTTTTTTCTTCCTGAGACTATCCGGTCTTCCTGGTATATTGGAACAACTCTTTATGTACTTTTGGTTAATGCATAAAAGGTAGCAATAGTAGGATTCACATTCAACAATAAATTTTTCTCTCCTCAGTAATTAATTTTTTCTCAATTCCCATAATCCAAAATCCTTTTCAATTCTCAGGATACTCATTGGTTGGGTTTTTGGAAGCCTCTCATATGTTTCTGAATCACCAAGTATTCTCTCAACCATCGCCTCTATAGTCTCTTTCTTATTAGATGACAATATTACCACCCTTGATCATGGGTTTTGATTACTATCTCCCTGTTAGATTTGTAGTTCTGCATTAGTACTTCTTCTCCCATTTTAAATTTATAAGAGAAGGTTGTCGTCTGAGTGCTAATTCTTTATGTCTTGCCGTTACTACTCTCCCTCAAACGTATCCATATAATTATATGTGATATCAGAGGTGTATTCCTAGATTTTGGCTTCAAATTTGCATAAGGTATATCTAGAATTATGGGGGCTCCTTCACCCTTCAACCTGCAAATTGTTCAACGACACCCAATGTTTCTCCTCTAGGTTTCCTAAACCGTGTGTTCATACTTTACTTTTCATTTTATGAAATTTATGCAAGCCAAATTTCTAGCAAAGATGGGTTAAATGTTGAGGTTAGTGAATAGGTTTTTAAATAGTGTGTATAGAGGTTAAGAGTTAGATAATAATAAAGTTACGTTTTAGTGTTTAACAGATAGAGAACTGATAGAGTTTAAGTTCGCCTATGGCAAAATAGTAAATATAGTGACCACATATTAATCCTATATACATCGAGACTATTTATTGACCAGATTCAATCTGGATTGTAGTTTCTGCTTAGTTTTCTGGGTCTGGGCACCTTGTACACTGTATCCTGTGCACTTCATGGGAAGCTGTACATGAATAATCGCTGGGTGATTTTATGGTCATATAATGTGTTAGGTACCCTGTTTCCCTGAAAATAAGGCATCCCCTGAAAATAAGACATAGTGCATTTTTTTATGCAATTCAGAGTTTGGCTGCTTATGCTGATGTTTGTGATGAAATCACTACAATATTCTAATGCATATTGATGTTTTGTTCAACAATAAATGTGAATTCTTGTTCATGGAAAAATAAGACATCCCCGAAAATAAGTCTTTAGGAGCAAAAATTATTATAAGACTGTCTTATTTTCGGGGAAACAGGGTATGTGGATTGTGTTTTCTGATAATATGTGAGTACAGGCCCTGCATTCTTTAATTCTTTTTTCTGTTACAAGGGAAGGCGTTTGTCTCTGCTGGTGATGAGGGGGCCAAGATTCTCTAAATACAGTGGGTGTGTGTATAAGTGGAAAGGTAAATCTGGAAAGGTTTCCTTATATAAATATGGAATGGAGATCATCAGCTATCGTTTGTATGGGGTTAAAATGCCCACTAAAGGACATTTTCTGTCAGCCCCTTCCATTTGAAACCCTTCAACTGCTACTTATTGATGTTGTTTTCCATCTTCACTGTCTATACATATTTGATTATATATTTTTTCCACCTAAGTAGAAAGAACTAACGCTGTAGTGGCTTCTACAAGCCCTGCTGCCATAGGGGTCCGGTGTGCATTCCTGCCTCCTCAAAAATTTTCCGACCCAAACTGCCCAATGTCGAGGCATTTTTATTTTTTTTTCTCATCCCACCCGACAAAGACTTTTGTTTGGTTTCCGAGTATATAACATGTTACATTAAAGGGAATTTTGGGTTATTTTTATTTAATTTTCCATATCACTTTCAGTATTTTTTAATAATTCTTAAGTCCTGCATTTTTTCACTTTACCACTAACCCTAATAAATTCTGTATTTCCTGTTCTGTCAGAAAGATTCTCATAGCTGCTCTTTAAAACAGCCCAAAAGAGGGGCAAACTAAAAGAGACCCAGTGGACATAACGAGGATCCACCATCACAATTGGGGATAGTCACATTTCACCCTTTCACCTCCCGCACAGTGGCATCTTCCCGGGTCACAGAGAAATACAGAAAACTTCCTATAGAAGTGAATGGGACTGAGCAGCTAAGTTTCCTTGGCATGAATTACTGTAAAGATCCCAGATGTTTTTTAAAGCAGTGAAAAAAGGGCTAGCGGAAAAAGGAAAACGCAAGACTTAAAAATTATTTAAAAATATTGAAAGTGATATGAAAAATTAAAAAAAAAAAAAAATTCCTAAAAAATGTGTTTTAAAAATGGGACAATTACTCATTTTTGATGACACATTCCCTTTAAATACAACAGTCAATAAAAAACAAGCCCTATACAGTTACGTTAAAAAAAAATACATGGCTCATGGAAGGCGGGTATGAAAATAATGAATCAGGAACGGGTTAAACAGAATACTGTAAATGTATTCAAAATTCAACCTACCATTTAGATCTTCCCTTATATGAAAATAGCGTATAGGCATTGATTTTTCTAGAACATTAAAAAGGGGCACTAACGGAATACCAAGATAAATGCTTAAGGCCCTTTGGGTATTCATTACAGCACATCACCTATTAGTGCATTCTTCACTTCATTTATATAGGACTAATAAGATGGGTTATTCTGTTGGATCACATGACCCCAATAAGTCTTCCCATCTATCTACTGAGTGGACCAGAAGTTACTTTTCCTATGCATATTTATAAGATGCTCAATGCCAGTATCATAGACATGAACAGGTTCATGTATATGCTGAATTTTACATGGTTTTGAATCCCATTTACACTGTGCGGTTCTGGAGTTAAAATCTGTAAAGCTGAAAATTATTCAGTTGGAAGCAAATACAGTCATGAAAATAAAACCACTCTTTTTCAATTGGTTTTACATATTGGGTTGTAATAAAAGAAAAAATGGCCCCTTTGATGGCTAAAAAAAAATGTAAAAAACCTCTGAAAACAACAACACACAGTCCCCTTTTTACTGTTCTTAAGTATTAAACCCCTTTTAAAACCCCCAAAAAAAAAAATATTACTCTTTATTTTTCTCCCCCCGCCTTTCCAAAAAAACATAATATTTTTTATTTTTTCCACCTACATAAAATATGAGGGGTTTTATTTTGCGGGACAAAAATTGAATTTCAACGGGGAATTTGTCAACCATAGAATTGTGGGAAACCGCAAAAAAATTCTAAGGGGCAAAAATGAAAAAAAAACTTTCCCACTTTTTAGGGTTTTGTTTTTTTCGGCGTCATTCTTCGGGAAAAGGATGTGTTATCTGTATTCTACATGTATGAAACGTGTGTGGTTTCCGTTGTATTTTGGTGGCGTAAAAAAATTCCAACAATTTTCTATTTTTGAAATTTGCGCCGCGGCGCCATTTTGTGCGACCAAAAAAACATTTTTTTTTACTAATCCTACGGACGTCAAGAGGGGGGATTTTTGCGGGCTGAAGTGCACTTTTTAGCTCAGTTTGGAAGCATGCGACTTTTTTGATCATTTTTTTTCAAATTTTTAAAGGACTGAATTTTTTTTTCTTCTACAGTGTTCAAACTTTTCAGGATGGAGTGTTAATTTTAATAGATTTACTTTTTGGGGGAAAGGCGATACCCAAAATGTAACTTTTTTTTTTATTTTATTTCTTTTATTGTAAAATTTGAAAGGGGGGGGATTTGATATTTTTAAAAAAACTTTTTTTATTTTTTTATACTTTTAAAAATTTTTTTTTTTTTAAATTTAACTTTTAGTCCCCCTTTGGGGTGCGATCGGGTTTTAAAAACCCCAATGCATTTCATAGACAAAAACAATTTGGCTTTTACCAAGATTGGGGGTTTCCCCACTTCCCGCCTGGGGCCGTAAGGTTTGGGGAAACGAAAAACCTGGCACGATGGAAGCCTTCACAAGGCTTCCCCGCCTGTTTTAGGCCCTTGGATCCCCCCCAGTTTTGCTTTTTGGGGCTCCGAATCGAATGGGAAAGCGGGGCACCGGGACCGATATTCATTCATTAAAACGGGCCGGGTGCCACTTTTGGGTGCGGCTCCCATGGTTAACCCGCGCGGGGGGAAACTGCAATTACCACTGCACAACTCCCTTTAAGCCACCCCGGACATACCCCCATAGATCCAGGGAAAAAAAAGGAGTTAAAAAGGGTTTTTACGGGAAATTTTTAAAAAAGCCCTTCTGCCCTTTTGGGGGATATAAAAAAAATTAATATTTCAAAACCCTCCCCGGGATCTCCTGTTTAAATTTAAATTGGGGTGTGGCGTGAAGGGTTTTTTGGGTTCCCCTGGGGATAAGTAACCAATACAGGCCACAGCAAACAGGGTTTAAAGTTTTTTTTGGCCTTAAATTGGCTTTCACCTGTCAGGGAAAAGATGAAAGTTCAAGCAAAAAGGGGGTTAATAAAAAGGGGTTTCCTGCTGGAACGAAAGGAGGTAAGTACTGTATGACTCTTATCTTCTGTTTTTTAAAACATAACCCCGATGGACGGACCCAAATTTTTATAAAGGGGTTCCCTCCCCCACTACAAGGAAACCCTTTTTATACTAAAAGGGCCCGCGGAATCAAGTCACCCCTTTTAATAAAGTCCAGTAACATTGGGCCTTACATAATTATAACCTTTCCCCACTTTTCTGGGCTGCCTTTAGCTCCTTAGGCGCCCATAAACATATTAACTGTTTTTTATCTCTTTCCCGATTTGGTTGCCCCGCGCTGGTCGCTATAGCAACAGACCTGGTTTCCTCACAGCTCAGGCCACTCAAAAACCCGTATTTTCCAGTTTAAACCGCCCCCCGAATTTAAAAAAGAAACTGAAAAACCGGGGTGGAGGGAAATGAATCCCCTGTAGTGAGACCAAACCCCTTTTTAAATCCTGGAACACCCCCCCTATAAAAAAAGAAATTCCCTTTAAAAAAAAAACAGGCTGGAAAAAAAAAATAAAGGGAAAACTTAAAAAAACACAATGTTTAAAATCCAATACAAAAAACATTTCGTGAAAAATCAACCTGTCCAGTTGTGAATCTAAACTATTTTTGAATCAAAAATTTTTCATGCAAATTGCACAAATTAAACAGCAAACAGTTTGAAAAAGAAAGGCAATTTGCAAGACAATCCCTCTAAAGGAGTGGTTCGCAGGTGGGGACCACAACCACTTTTCTATTTTCCTTTCCCTTTTTTGGGTTTTTGCTTTGTCATTTTTTCATTTTGTCATTGCTTTCAAAACCCCTGAGAAAAGCATGACCCCAGTGCCCCACAAACCCCCCCGAAGTTGCTCAGAATTTTGTGGCATCTCGCCAGGGCAAACACAAACAAAAGCAAGCTTGGGCAAGAAGGGTTTCCTGTGTCCCGTCAGCACAGTGTCCAAGCAGGAGCAGAATACCCCGGAGAAAGGAAAAGAAAACCAGGAGAAGTGGGGAACCATAGGGGGGAACAATCCACCGCAGGGCGTTACTTTCTTCTTTGGCAAGGAGGAACAGGGGGTGCAGTACCAACCCTGCAAAATGCCCCTCCGCAGACCACAATATCCATGGGGCTCAAAACTGTCGAAACAGACCCGTGAGGGTGGATGGGGGCCGAGCCCACAAGTCTCTGTTGTGTTTACAGCCCAACATGTAGGGCGACTGGTAGTCGCCAGAGAACACCAAGAATGGCAGACTTGGCATTAGTGCCCTGTGCTCTTCACAGATGAGAGCAGGTTCACACTGAGCACATGCGAGAGTCTGGAGACTCCGTGGAGAACGTTCTGCTGCCTGCAACATCCTGCAGCTTGACCGGTTTAGCAGTGGGTCAGTAATGGTGTCGGAAGGCATTTCTTTAGAGGGCCGCACAGCCCTCCATGTGCTAGCCAGGAAAACCCCGACGCCCTCAGGTACCAGGGGGAATCCTCGGGCCCAAAAGTAGAAACCCTAGCAGGTGCAATGGGGCCCCCGGGTTCCTTCTGATGCATGACAATTTAGGGATCATGTGCTGAATGGCCACATCCTTCATGAGAAGGCATTGATGCTATTGACTGTGCTGCCCGTTACCCAGACCGGAATCCAATCAAGCACATCCGGGATATCATATCTCGTTCTATCAACCAACACCACTTTGCACCACAGACTGTCCAGTGTGTGCGCTATATCATGTCTTTTCAGAGAAATGTTGCAGTCATTGATTCAGAAAGTAGAAAGGAAAAGGTTTTGTCCAGTATCCTCTTGATAAAATAAACTTTTAATCGATATGTCAGAAGCAAAAACCACAGAGCAACAAACAGATGCTTACGCGTTTCAGGCCACGTGGGCCCTTAATCATAGAACATCTGATACACATCAGTGAACTAATTAAAACATTTTTTTTAACCAATCAAATTATCCAAACAAGGTCACATGAGATATATCGATACCGTTGTAAGAAGAAGAAAAATTAACTAAAAAAAATAACATGTGTATTATACCAAAACCTCTTAATAATGCAATACTAGATCAGTATGTTTGTTAATCCAAATGGTTTTTAAAAGGAACATCCAAAATGCCTCCTGAGAATGAACTTTTTGGGAAAGATCCCCCCCTGGGGGAAGCTAACCCTTTTTCCAAGCCAAACGAAAGAGATCGTGCATCGATTGTGTATATTAACACAATGTGCTG
Organism: Phyllomedusa bahiana; assembly: GCA_025379985.1. NCBI lineage: Eukaryota > Metazoa > Chordata > Amphibia > Anura > Hylidae > Phyllomedusa > Phyllomedusa bahiana. The sequence continues at coordinate 25,888 of JAODAL010000927.1, forward strand.
ATACTGCCGATGTACGGTGAAATTCTATAGATCTAACATCAAAGATGTGACGTTGTGTCCTGACCTTAAGTGGGTATGTGGTTCTTCCTACATATTGTAATTTTAAAGTTAATGAGATTACATTACTACAAAGGTGGTGTTGCAATTTATATAAAATAGTTTGTCTGGGTTACGCAGAATGTGAGTTGAGTAACAGCTCTCAAAAACTTGCAAGAAACAAATCTAGTGTGAGAACATCTAAAGCAACCGGGGAAGTTCAGCCAGGTGGGATTTTTTTCTTTAGAAGGTGGGAGAAGTGAAGGTGACAAGATATTTCCCAATGTATGAGTTTTTTTTAAACACATCTAAATCCTTGTTCTAAAATGTTTTGATAGCCTGGATCATTATACAAAAGCGGGAGGTATTTGGATATGATTTGTGAAATTTCTTAAAATTCCCGAGTATAGCTGGTCGAAAAGGTAATGGGATAAGAGGTCTGCAAATTTTTGGGAGATTTAGGCGAGAGGAGATCATCTCTAGTAAAAGCAGCAAATTTATTTTGAGCAGACTAAAATATCCAAGATGGATAGTTACGTTGTTTTAATCTCATATTAAGGGCACTAGCTTGACTTAAATGGGTTGTCTCGTTACAACAGTAACAAACGTACTGATCTAATATTGCATTATTAAAGGGCTTTTGCCACGAAGTAAAATTGACGTGAGAAGCTTGCAAATGAAATAAACATTTTCACCATTCATTATTATTAAAAATTCTGGACCGTTTTTGTTTTTAGCTGCTCCTGCAGTAATCCATTTTTTACAGTTCGTCTCCAGGGGAAACGCCCAGGGGTTTAGAGCTCCTCAGTCCTATCAGACATGCTCAGTACATCACCCTCTCCTCTCAGGCACTACTGAGTGGTTCAAACCCGAGGTGCTGTCACTTCTACTCCCCATCCTTTGTCCTCCTTAGTAATTAGTCAAACAGTGCAAATAAATAAAAAATAAATCTTAATCAGGTTTGTGCATTGATAAAGAAACAAAAACATTTTGGTTCCTGCAGGGATTTGAACCTAGGACCCTTGTGCCTGGAGTCAAAAACTTTACCTCTCAGCTACTCACAATGCTTTACATAAACAGACCTTTCTTTGACTACAGAGGGGAAAGGTATGGTGATGTCATCCTGCTGGGTCACATGATATGCAAATCAAACAAATCACACATGCCCCCTTCTGAGCACACAGAGCTGAAGAGCAGGATACAGGAGGTATGAAAGGAGATCTTGGCAAAACCCCTTTAAGAGGTTTTGGTATAATACACCTTTTGCTTTTCCTAGCTCTTTTCTCTTTTTCTTACAACGTTATCAATAGATCATGTGACCTTGTTTGGATAATTTTATTGGTTAAAAAATTGTTTTAATTAGTTCACTGATGTGTATCAGATGTGGTATGATTAAGGGCGCACGTGGCCTGAAATGCGTAAACATCTGTTTCTTGTTCTGTGGTTTTTACTTCTGACATATGGAATACAAGTTTATTTTATCATCAAGAGGACGCTGGACAAAACCTTTTCCTTTCTATGATTGTCTACGTTGTCTCCACATCCCATCTCACAAAGGATGAGAAAAGGCCGAATTCTCCAAGTATTGTTGAGAATCGCTTGGTCTAGGAACCAAGTAACTCAAGTTTGCCCTTGGTTGAACTATATGGACATGTCTTTATTTCGGTCGTACTATCTATGTAAACAATCTCCAGGAAACATCACATTGTAACACGAGTGTGTGTGGCATAACAGCAGCATGTATTGTAAAAATTATCCTGAAAATGTGAATCCCCAGGTTGTCCTGGTATCCACTGTATTTAGCTGCTTTCAAAGTTGCTTCTTCTTCTACATAGGGAGTGCTAGGGCCTTTATGTAATTTTGGCATTTATAAAGGGATTAAGTCTGCATGATAAAGCAGAGCCGCTCTTTTCAGGGCGATGACCCCACTGACAAACAAGGTTTAGAGGGGGTTTATAAAAATATTCCCCTTCCTGTTATTCCTTCTTAGGTATATGTATATCATCTTTTGGACAGTTTCATTATATAGGGGATAAGTATATACATTTTAAGTTTATATATAATAAGTTATATTTTAGCTGGGAAATTTATTTTGCAGTGATAAATTGGTTGATTTTTCTCACTTATATCATATATGTTGGTGCTTTCTTCTTCTACATAGGCAACAAGCTGATTGACCACCACCTAAAATAGTATCAATTACAGTAAGTAAAGGTTTTCCAGCCAGCTTTATGTCAGCCACAGCACCTTTAGTTTTTTTTTTTTTTTTTTGTAAAGGTGGACAATCCCTTGTGTAATATATGGAGTCTTGTGCAATAAGCCTACTTGACAATGGAAGTTGACAGATGGATGCTTTTCTAGACAATAACTCTAGACTCCCAAAATCAAGGTACCTAAAACTTTGTGAATTACTAGTCAGAAATCCACTGTCTCACTAAAGAAGAGATTAGCATATGATAGTTGCAAGCTGAAGTGTCCCTAAGATTTGCTTTGTATACCATAGGGCCAACAATATAGCCATACAGATTGAAAAGATTGGGACAGCTTTTTGCATTCTAAATTACAGAGAAGTCAAAAATGATAAATACCAAAATAAGAATAGCTCCAGTACTTCTCTAATGCTTCGAAAACCAAGATACTTTTGCAGTGGCTTCAAATGCAAACCTGGCTGTTATGTTTTTGTGAGCTGATTTATTCAGTAAATGTGCTACCTTTATAAAGTGATGAGTAACAGAAGGTAAGTGAATCATTGCTCATGCTGTATAATAGGCCAGCTGTCCTGGAATCTCCCAGTCTATTTCCACATACTGCACTCCTACGTCAAATCACTTTGTTAGAGAAACTTAATGAATAAAAAAAAGTTAACAAATGTCTATGTTGTCTTGCAATTGCATAAAAACTTTTTACACTATTTTATTATTTTTATTTATTTATTTGGAGGGGGGCTTAAAGGGGTTGTCTCACTACATTGATTCATCTCACCTCAGTCCTGTTTTCTTGGTTTCATTTTGAATTCAGGGGCGTGTTTAATGGCTTCTACTAGGCTGCAGAAGAAGCCAGGTCTGTAGCTATAGCAACTAGTGTTGGCTTCCTATTAGGAGAGATCAAATAGGTCTTTAGCTATAGCGACCTGAGGAGCTGATGCAGCCCATACAAGAGGGGATATCTAGGAATAGGTAGGACACTGTTTATGGACATATATTGCAAAGTGACTTGTTTTTGCAAGATCTTTAACATAAGGAGCAATCCTTGTAGTGAGACAACCCCTTTAAGCTTTTGGCACTAATTCATGCAGATCGCAGACCCACCAAAGTGAGAATAAAAACTGACATGCTAATAGCACAAGGAAAACCTCTTTTCAAATGTCAAGTTATTATAGAGTTAATTTATCCCACTTAGAATCTCCTCACTAGTAAGCAGTGGCTCAAACTTTAGCAGACAAAATAATTTCAATGACTCTCATAGTGGGTGCATCTCCCATTGGCAAAATAGTCACTGGGCAGACAATCCCCTTTTATATGCAGTAGGGTGAATATGAATCTCGAGATTATACTGTCATCTGGATCAGCTATATTCACTAAAAGCAGCATTATCATTGGAAAGTATTAAAGGGGTTTTCTTATCAGGCTGCTTCATAGGCTGTGGGTGGTTCTACAGCAGTGCATGGCATGTCAGCTCTGCTATTCCTTTCTGAGCCTGCAAGAAGGACATTGGTGATGGAGTTGTTTACAGAGCTCAAGAGGGTTAAAGTTAGTCAGTATGAATCATAAACTAGCGCCTGTACTGCTGATAAGACAACAACAAAGATTGACCTCAGTATCTGGGCCAGGGCTGTAGAGCCTGTTAGAGTTGAATAGAGTTGGTCCCTAACTAAAGAAGCTTGTATATACAAGCAGGAGATAAGAACTAATCTAGCTCTGAAATGAAGCAAAATAGAAACAATAATGTATTGGGTAATGGTATTTATTTAGCTACACGTTTAAAGGGGTTTTCTCACCATGCGGTTTCCCTGAGTGATTAGCATATTCAACTTCAAGTGAGCCGTTTCAGGAGATTGCTATCTTTAACAAGATTTTAGATAAAGCCATGCTTTTCAGTTCTGACAGCACATGTATCATTTGTTTAGGGAAGCTAATCTTGTTAGATATAATTAGTAAGCTTTGATCTCAGTCCATCAATGGGGTGATGTCACTCTCTGCTCTCCGCCAATCAGATAACAGACGTCCATCTTGTATGCAGGTAACCACTGAAACTGCGTGCAAACAGGCTTCATTTGACTCACCCTTTATGTTAAAAGTTAATCTTTGTAGTGAGAAAACCTGTTTAAGTACGTTAAGCAATGTGGTGAGAATATCCCTTTAATCACATACATGATTGAAAAATAAACACAAATATGAATTCGAAAATGTTAAAATAATAATACTAAAGGTACCATAACAAGGTAGAATAAGAAAATAAAAGGTGGTGCTTAACTAAATCCATCAGACTTCTTATATACAATATCAATACAACAACAGGGTAAACGATGTCTATTATTCTACTCTTCTATTGATCCAGGTTTCCCAGATACAATAAAACTGGTCTAGTAAATCATTTAGCGTGACAGGTGGTTCCTTTAAGGTAAGGATGAAAATCAATTTAATGCAGATGAGAGGAAAAGGTGGAGAGAATGAACAATTACCTACCAGAAAGTGGAAAAGAAATAATCTGTAAATTTCCCTGCGATTGGGGTTATGCATTAAACTAAGTGTACATAACTCACTAACTAATGCAGAAATGAAAACATTAAGTGTGTTGTATGAAAATGGAAATAGATATTATAAATTATTTGGTATGAGACATGGCGACCGCATACACAACAAGTTCTCTATACAAAGGAAAACGCTAGTAGTAGCAATCAGTTGTCTTACACACCAAAGTAAACACCAGCATCTTTTCAAGTATGTTCCAGATCTTTTTTGCATAAGTGATTATAGGACAGTAAATATATTTCTGAACATTGTCTAATGGATGATTATGGGATCATAAATATGTTCCAGATCATTGTTTTATGGGTTATTATAGGTCAGTAAATATGTTCCTTATCACTGTCAAATGGATAATGGATATGGTCACGATCATTGTTTTATGGGTTATTATAGGTCAGTAAATATGTTCCTCATCATTGTCGAATGGATGATTATGGGATGATAAATATGGTCATGATCACTGTTTTATGTGCGATTATAGGATGCTAAAAATCCTGAAAGTAGGCCATTTAAGTCATAGCATGCAATGTTGATTTACTCATCTCAAACAACTTAGATGACGTCTCATGCTGTTTACAAGTCATGTTATAGACTGCTGAGGCATGGCATCACACTCTTCTTGAAAGACGTCCCTCAGGTCATTGAGGGTCAGGGGTACAGAGTTACGAGCTTCTACACGGCAAATCAGCTGATCACACAGGTTTTCTAGGGGGATCAGGTCTTGAAAAAGTGCAGGTCACTCCATTAGAGGTACCCCAGTCTCCAACAGCCGTTCCTTCATGATGCAACCTTGATGACCTGGAGCATTGTCATCCATGAAGATGAAATTAGCTCTGCGTTGTTTATGTAGAGATACAATGACTGGATTAATGATGTTATTCAAGTAATAGAGGCTTGTCACTGTACCATTCACAAAGTGTAGGGTGGTTCTGTATTGAATAGACACATCTGCCCACATTGTAACACCACCAGCACCGGCTCGTCTGGTGACAACAGTAGTTGATGCACAGCGCTCTCCTTGACGTCTCCAGCATCGTTGGCGGCCATCATTTCTGCACAGAGTGAATCACTGAACAGCACTGAGAACCACTGTTCCCTCATCCAGTGTAGATGCTTCCTGGCCTTTGCAGGATGATGATGCCTGTGCCTGATGGTGTTGTCCGATACCTTTGCCAGTCATATAGCACTCAGACCATGTTGATGTAAATGGTTATGAATGATCTGACATGACACTTGGGTCCCTCTCACCTTGCTTAAATGTGCCTGGAGTTGTGTGGCATTCATCATCTAGTGTGATTGTAAAATGGTAAAAATGCTCCTGATTATTGTTTCACCAGTAACTGTAGGATGGTAAATGTGTTCATGATTATTGTTTCATAGGTGATAATAGTGTAAGATATAGTTGCCAACTTTTGAAAATGGAAAAGCAGGAGATTAAAGAGGGCGGCGCACCAGCGCTACTCTTGCGCCGCAGTAATTTAAGGCGGGAAGATGACAACTCTGCGGCGAGGGGGGGGTGGGACCACTTAGCGGGACCCCCCCCACCCCCCCGCCAAAAGCGGGAGAGTGTGCATGATGGTGTAAGCCCATCAAGAGTGCCAAGGTATTCAGGGGCATGAATGTTGGAGCTTAATAAGGTGCCCTAGTTGCGTTCAGACTGTATAATAATGCGTGAACCGCATAATGGGATTTAAACCTAGGCAGTTCCCCACTTGCCAATTGAGGTCTCTCATATCCAGTAAAGAACATCAAGATAACTACACTGAGGAAGAAGTTCTCTATGCACCCATGTGGGACTACATTTCAGTTCTTGCTGATGTCTACATCTTGATTGCACATGATCTGTGTTGGTGGAGTGAGCTTTGTGGCATTGCAACCCTGGTTTTATCCAGTCCTGTAGTACTGTGGGCGGGGCAGGAGAGTGTGGAATGGTGTGCCATGAACTATTAGTTCACAGGTGCGTTCCCCCGTAATAATTGCATGTAATTTCTCCCACCGCTATTGTGCGAGCGGGAGAGGAAGGAATCCATGTTCTAATAAAAACTGTGGATTTTCCGTAAAAAACTGGGAGATTTACGTAAGCAGCGCAAATACACCGCCCGTACGGCCCGGAATAGTCTCAGAATAAAGCCGTGGAACGGCCCCCTTTAAAATCACAAGTTGTGCAAAAAGCATGAAACCTGAACAGTTGGACATTGAACCTACAGTTAAGAGATGGTCTCATTAAGTTAATTTAAACATTTTTTAAAGAAATGTTATGTTCATCCTGAAATTTGAAACAAAAACCAAATATCCCTAACATCTTGTGAGAAGTGTATGTTCCTAATCATTGTCTAATTGATGATTATGGGATGATAAATATGTTTTGTGGATGATTATAGGAAGATAAATATGTTTTTGATCATTGATTCATGTGTGATTATAGGACGACAAATATGTTTCTGATCACTGACTGATGTGTGATTGTAAAATGGTAAAAATGCTCCTGATTATTGTTTCACCAGTAACTGTAGGATGGTAAATGTGTTAATTTTTTTGTTTCAAGGTGAAATGTGTAAGATATAGTTGCCAACTTTTGAAAATGGAAAAGCAGGAGATTAAAGAGGGCGGCGCACCAGCGCTACTCTTGCGCCGCAGTAATTTAAGGCGGGAAGAACGCCAACTCTGTCGGGAGGGCGGGGGGGTGGGACCCCATTAGCGGGACCCCCCCCACCCCCCCCGCCAAAAGCGGGAGAGTTGGCATGTATGGTGTAAGCCCATGCAAGAGTGACCAAGGTATTCCAGGGGCATGAAAGTTGGAGCCTTAATAAGGTAGCCCTAGTTGCGTTAGCTCAGTAATAATGCAGTTGAAGCAAATGGATTTAAACCTAGGCCAGTTCCCCTTATAGCCCTAAGGCAGGCTCTCTCAATCCAGTAAAGAACATCACAGATAACTACAGCTGAGGAAGAAGTTCTCTTAATAGCACCCATTGTGGGACTAAAATTTCAGTTCCTGCTGAGTCTCATCTTGGATTGCACATGTCTTGTGTTGTGTGGAGTGAGGCTTTGTGGCCTTGCAACCCTTTGGTTTTCATCCAGTCTGAATTAGTACTGTTGGGTGGGCAGGAGAGTGTGGAATTGTGTTGTGCAGATGGAGCTGAAGAGCCATAGAGTTATTGCCCTGTGATTGGCAACTGCAAGTAAGTGAGGGGAGTCCATATCTGCCTTTGGCATACAGTAAGGTGTAAAGAGACTGAATTTCGAAACTAAGATTATCGTGCCTCCATCTTATAGAGGCAAACTGAACTACAAGCTTAAAGGGAACCTGTCACATAGACTCTGCCCCCCCTTGCTGAGGACAACACAAGCTAGTGACAGACCTGCTGTTTCCAGTGCTGTTCCCCTTATTCTGTAAGCTGCAGCCATTTTAGAGCATTTAATGCTCAAATCTTATTCATAAGCAGGTGTTAGCCCCATCCATCAATGGTTAGCCCCACCCACCCGGCAGTTATTCACATGTTTCCAACTATTCACAGTAAGGCCATGTTCACACGGCTTAATTGCGGGACATAATTACGCCCCGCAATTACGCCATGTGGACGGGGGCGGGGTGGGAGCGGAGGAGTGAGCGGGGAGCTGGCACTTCGCCGGCCCATATACAATCACTGCTAGCGGCGCGTATACGCCACTAGTAATTCACATGTCAATTATCTCCCCGCCCGGCGGCTTCGCAGGGCGGGGAGAGGAGACGTAATCCATAGTTCTCTATGAGAACTGTGAATTACCGTAATGAATGGGCCGTTTTCGGCCCGTAATTGGCGCACTTTGGCGCGTAATTACGGACCGAAATACGGATCATTTTAAGACGTGTGAACATACCTTTAAACTGCGGCCCTCCAGCTGTTGGGAAACTACAACTCCCATCATGATTTTATATAATCTGTAACAGTGGGCATGATGGGAGTTGTAGGTACCCAACAGCTGGAGGGCCGCAGTTTGAGACCCCTGCTCTAAATGTACAGCACCTAATAGAATAGGTACACAGTGCTGGGAGCAGCAGGTCTGACTCTAACTTGTGCTGTCCTCAGAAAGGGGGGCATAAACTATGTGACAGGTTCTCTTTAATTCTGTTCAACCACCACCTAGGCTTCTGCCTTTTTGAACATTACAATAGGACAGCAAATGTGTTCCTAGTTGTAACTTCATGGTTGATCATGAGATGGTAAATATGTTCCTACTTATTGTTTCATGGGTATTTCTAGGACGAGAAATAAGTTCCTGAACATTTCTTTATGGGTTTTAAATGCTATTATTCAAGAGTGGATACCTCTTTTAAGGGAACACTTCTTTCCCCCAATGTGTGTGTGTATATAGTTTCAAATACCCATAAATTATGTAATAAAATTATGATGGAAATGACAATTTTTTTTAATCAATAAAATGTTTAATGGGAAACCAAAACAATATTAGGGTATGTTCGCACGGCGCTTAATTCGGTGCATAATTGAGAGCTATGATTACCCAACGTTTTCCCCGGCGTACAACTGACGTCACTTCTTCCTGCTGCGTAGAGTGAAAATCAAAGGGAGACGGCTGTCAGCTGGCTAGCGCATACTTCTAAAACGCCCTGCTTATTTGCGTATTGTGGCACGTACAGTACACACCGCAATACGCCGTGTGAACATAACCTTAGGATTCTATATATTCCTACACGTGCAGATTGATGTGTTATTACGTAATGGAAAAGAGAATACATTTAGAAAGAGATAGAACCATAAACCTCAATTATCTTTACAATATCTTACTTCATACTCTTAATGCACCCATTCACATTATATGCCATCAATGTGTGATAGGTCTTAGGAATGGACCCGCAAAAGTCTCTGCTCAGAAAAGAGAGTTGGTTGCACCTGCGCACTACCTTCCATTCCGTTCTATGGGGGTTCCAAGAACAGACAAACACTTGGCTCCACAATGTGCAAGATGGCCCCTTAAACTATTTTTTCCATGGTCTTGTAGTATAAATCATGCTCACATCCATCATAATTTACCAAATAATCTGCTCAATATAAAATGTGCTTGTTAAGAAAATAAACACTGCAAACATGGCTGGTTGAGTTTGTACTGCAAAATATAACATAATGCTAATGACAGATCTAGCTCCATCATCTTGGTCATATACTGTAAGTAGTCTCCTTCCTTTTGGATTAAAAATTTATATCACCTTTTCGAGAAGCACCCACAGAATCGCATATAAAACACAATTCATTCAATGTAAAGCTATTTTCATCTATCTGTTCACATGAAAAAAATCTGTAACTGGCACATGTAAAATTACTTTGCAGATGAATATTGGAAAACCATGTATGTGGCATTTGAATTTAAAGCTACATTTAAAGGGAACCTGTCACGTAGGTTGTGCCCACCTTGCTGAGGACAGCACAAGCTAGTGTCAGACCTGCTGTTTCCAGCGCCGTGTCCCTTATTCGGAAGGATACAGCAGTTTTAGAGCATTTTCCCCTCAAATCTTATTCATGAGCAGGTGTTAGCTCCACCCACCAAAGGCTAGCTCCGCCCACTGACAGTTATTCACATGGTTCTACCTATTCAAAGTAATAGGTTTATCAGTTGAGGTGGGCGGGGCTAGCCTCAGGTGGGCGGAGTTTGAAAAAAAACTGACACTCTGAAGGACTCTTCGAATGACTCTTCTGGCTGAAAACTGCAGATTTGAGCATTAAATACACGAAAACTACAACATCTTACAGAATAAGGTACACAGCGCTGGAAACAGCATGTCTGTCACTAGCTTGTGCTGTCCTCAGCCAGGGGGGCAAAAACTGTGTGACAGGTTCTTTTAAAGGGGTTCTCTCACTACAAAGATTAGCTTTCAACATGTAGAGACAGGTTATTAAAGACCTTTTCTAAATACACAGCTCTTTTAATTTACTTAGGAGATAAGTGATTTTATATGCTCTAAGTGCACACAGGTTTCCATGGTTACCTTACCATGATTCTTCTATCTAATTAAAGCAGTTAGTAATGTCAACATGGTCAGAAAGCTCACTCTGAGCAGACTAATTATCTGTAACGAGATTAGCTTTTATTTACAGATAAGAAACCATTTTCACTCCTCAGAGCCTATGTAGATTTGTTGCTGAATATCAACTCTCCTTCACTGCTCTTTGCAATGTTATGGAGAGAGGCTCAATATTGTAATCACTGCTATAGAACCACCCACAGCCTGACAAAGGCATAGTAAAAGAAAAGCTGGCTGTGACTGTGAAACTTCATGGTGGGAAAACCCCTTTAAGACTCTTTTACACAGCTTTTGTTGTAATGTTTTCTTTGCTTACAAAAAATGGCAGTTTTTTATGTAACTTGCATTTTTGTAGTGCCTTTGCCTTTTCTTTTTTAATTATGTGTTGCTTGGTAGAGCTTTTTCAACCACGTTATTCCCCATAACAAATCATATAATACATAGGTCATGTGCATCACTGATTCCTCTTTAAATTTCATGATTTGTAAAGTGAAAAATAGCACAGAAAGTACAAAAAAAAAACACACACACAAATCATCTTTTTAAGAAGGAGCATAGAAACTAATGGAGGTCTATAGGCACAAACTGACTGCAAAAAAATAATATAACTAGTGCATGCTGCATTTCTATAAATGAAGGTCACAAACTCAAAAAATGCACTATGAGCATAGGAAGACACCACAAGAAAACACACAGGCTTACATTTACTATTGTGGTTGCACCAGAAAAGTGCTGTAGAATGCGCCAAAAAGTGGCACATAATTGGAGCAGCTTATTGCAGGGTGTCACAAACTTTTATTAAAAGGTTTTAGACCTTTTCTGTGGCCTCTATTGCAAAGGCTATGGTTGAGCCTAGAACAGGCATGGCCACAATGCAACATGCTGCGCCAAAATTCAGGCATAGAAAGTATGGCAACTAATATTTGTTCTGAATAAGTTTGACTAGCTTCACGATGTGCCAAAGTTATCATACATCATAAGGCACTGTGATAAATTTGGCACATTTTTAGACAGACAGGGGAAAATCAGTATTTCATACACTGTTGATTTTGCAAGTTTTCCCACCTATAAAGAATTTTTAATTTTTTTTTTTTTTTTTTAGTACACTCCAACTGTGTGAGAGACAATCTAAAAATAAAATCCAGAAAATCACACTGTATGAATTTTAAATAATTAATTTGCATTTTATTACATGAAATAAGTAACTGATACAATAGAAAAACAGAACTTCTATAAGGGTATGTTTAAACAGCGTTTTTTGGATCCGATTTTGGGTCCGAAAATTGCATCCATAAATGCTGCGTCAATCAGATTCATGTTTGAATGTGTTTTTTGTTGAAGCAGGATCGCACCCTATAGTTTTAAATAGGGCGTCTGCTGCGTCTTTCGAATCAAGAATTCACATGTCAATTCTTTGAACGGATCCAAAAGACGAATTCGAAAGACGCAAGTAAACACGCATCGGCGATCACTCATCTGAACGCTGATGTGTGTTTTACATTGCAAGCATTTTAAAATCACACTGCTATTTGCTAGATCCTTGTTTGGGTCCTTTTAGGGTCTGAAAGACAGATCCAAACACGCATCTATAAACATATGCACACGCGGACAGAACATGTCATTTGAACATACCCTAACAAAACTAACAGAACTTATGTAACTTAATATTTGTTACATAAATCTTTGCTTGCAATTACAGAGGTCAGATGTTTCCTGTAGTTCTTCAAGTTTGCACACACTGCAGCAGGGATTTTGTCCCACTCCTCCATACAGGTCTTCTCCAGATCTTTCAGGTTTTACAGTTGTTGCTGGGCTACATTGATTTTCAGCTCCCTCCAAAGATTTTTGATTGGGTTCATGTCTGGAGACTGGCTAGGCCACTCCAGGACCTTGAAATGCATCTTATGGAGCCACTCATTTGTTGACCTGGCTATGTGTTCCGAGTCATTGTCCTGCTGGAAGATCTAGCCACAACCCATCTTCGATGTTCTGAGAGAAAGGGATGGGGCCAAAATCTCACGATACACGGCCCATCCATCCTTCCTTCAATATGGTGCAGTCGTCCTGTCCACTTTGGAGAGCAGCACCCCCAAAGCATGATGTTTCCACCCACATGCTTCACAGTTGGGATGGTGTTCTTGGGGTTGTACTCTTCCTTCTTCCTCCAAACATGGCGAGTGGAGTTGATACCAAAAAGTTCTATTTTGGTTTCACGTGACCACATGACCTTATCCCATGCCTCTTCTGGATGATCCAGTTGGTCATTGGTGAACTTCATCAATGGACATGAATTAGCTTGAGCAAGGGACCTTGTGTGCCCTGCAGGATTTTAATCCGTGACGTTGAATTGTGTAACTAATGGTAATCCTTGAGACTGTGGTTCCAGCTCTATTCAAGTCATTGACCAGGTCCTCCCCTGTAGCTCTCTGCCGATTCCTGATTCTCAAAAACATCCTTACCCCATGAGGCAAGATGTTGCATGGAGCCCTAGACCAAGGAAGATTAATAGTCATCTTGTGTTTCTTCCATTTTATAATAATTGTTCCAACAGGTAATGCCTACTCACCAAGCTGCTTGCCTATTGTCCTGTAGCCCAACCCAGCCTTGTCGAGGTCTACAATTTTGTCCCTAATGTCCTTAGACAGCTCTCAGGTCGTGGCCATGGTGGAGAGGTTGGAGTGTAATTGATTGTGTGTGTGGACAAGTGTCTTTTATACAGGTAATGAGTTCAACCAGGTGTATTTAAGACAGGTAATGAGTGCTGGCTGGTAGGTGATTAAACACTTATTTCAAGCAATAAAATGCAAATTAATGATTTAAAAATCATACAATGTGATTTTCTGGAATTTTTTTTACTGTCGATTCTGTCTCTCACAATTAAAGTGAACATACGATAAAAATTACAGACCTCGCCATAATCTGCAGGAGGTAAAAGTTGCAAAATCAGCAGTGTATCAAATACTTATTTTCCCCACTGTAAATTTTAGACAGCAGCAGTAGATGTGTGTCATTGTTTCTATAATATTTATTTTTCCCCAGTGCTTTGCAGTTAAAGGGGTACTCCCATTTCATTGATGAGCTTTAGGGGTTGTCTCACAGCAAAGATTAGCTTTCAACATGTAGGGACCAAAGAACTTTTCCAAATATATTGCTTTTCTTTGGCTTTGTTGAGGAGATAAGATAGATGTTATCAGCTCTGAATGCGCACAGGTTTCCCTAGGTTACAGACCTGTTCTCCCCTTCTCTCTCTGCTATGTCTTATCTACCAGAAGGGAGTGATGTCACCACAGGTCAGACTGCTGGTAGCTTGAGAACAGTGTGTTATCGCAAACAAGTAATTAGTCTCCTTTGCTTGTTTACTTTAATCTCTGTAGCTCTCTTCACTTGAAGATAACATCTCCTGCTCTCATGTCAATGCTATTAGAAGAGCTGTGAATACGGAGCTGATATACTATTCACTGCTATAGAATCACACACAGCCTGACCAGAAAGAAACAGGATGCGTGAGTCTGAATTTAATTGTGGCTCAGTGTGATGAGACAACCCCTTTAAACATGTAGGCAAAGTTAAATAAAGATTTACCAAATACATTGCTGTTCTGATTTTGAATCCTTGCAGAGCTAAAACAGTTCTTATCTCTTGCATGTGTACATAGGCTTAACGATCAACACTCTGTACTCTAACAAGCTATAGGGCCCTGACCTGGATTGTCGGGCTGGTGACATCACTCCCTGCTGTTCCTTATCAACAGCACATGTGCTTGTTTATGTAACCTACTAAGAAACCTTGTCCTTTTAGAGCTCTGTAGCCTTCTGCCCTGCTATTTAGACCACTACATAACTAAATTACCTCTAACTGGAATAGCAGAGCTGAAATGCCAATCACTGCTACAGAACCACCCACAACCTACCCGGGAAGTAGGAGCCTGAATCTGGCTGTGGCTCAGTGAAACAGCATGGTGAGATAACCTATTTTAACTACTGCCTAGAATGGTTTTTGCAAAAAAAACAATACTTAACTAAAAAATAATAAAAAGCACAGCAAAAATACACAATGCGTTTCCCAGAGTTTTTCTGAAAAACAATGAGCTTTTTATGGCTTATTCCCAGGAGCATTTGTATTTTTTCTTCCCTTAAAATGCTGTGGCCAGATGTTACATGAAAGTTATAGTGAAATATATATGTGACACAGTTGTAGCATTCTGGAGGCTTTTTTGTAGCTTTTTGGAGGATTTTACATGCAGCATGCTTTAGCTATGACTTTTTTCGGACACTTGTCCTATAGGCTTCTCTATAGAACTTGAAAAAACTGTAGAAACAATATAGATGTTTTTAAAATTAACTTAAAAATTGTCACCAAGAATACGCTGAAAAAAAAAATATTTGAAATCTGTTAAAAAACATAAGGGAAAAAAAGCACAGAAAGAAAAGTGTATGGAGCAGGTTTTAAAAAGGGCAACTGAATGTCTATTTCACATCTGCGCCTGTTACATCTGCCAGTAATTGAAAAGCACTGCTCCATACTAAAGCACGACATGAAAGAAGTATATAAATGACACACATTTTAAGTCTGTAGTTGAATATAAGAAGTTATTTTTAACCATAGATTTCATAAAAAAAGAAAGAAAAAACTGTTAATTGGCAGCACACATACTGCGGCACATTTTCTTGCTTTCTTCATCGCTATATAGTTAGTTCATGCTCCTTTAAAGAAGGAGGTCGACCACTGCTGGTGGTAACTACTAGAATACCAACATTTTCTGGCCCAACTCATATAAAGCCAAGGAAGTAGAAGAAGATAATGGTTTTATTCAAATCCATTCGAGGAGGAGAGAGATGGCAATTACACACCAGAGACTATGCAGTTAAAGGGAATGTGTCATCAAAAATGTTTGACTCACGTTTTTATGTTAAACACATTTTTTAAGAATTTTTGGTTGTGTTTTTTTTTAATCTTCAATAACACTATCAATATTTTTTAATAATTCTTAAGAACTGCAGTTTTCACTTTGGCCACTAAGCCTAATAATAGTCTGACACTTCCTGTTCTGTATAGAAAGATTCTCAGTAGTCTGCTCATTATCAGCACAAAGAGGGTCAAACTGAAAGGAGACACCAGTGTGAATAGATAATACAGGTTCCACCAGTCAGAAGAGGAGATAGTCACAATTCACCCTTTCACCTCCCTGCACATAGACTGCTTCCTAGGTCACAGAGTTAATGGGACTGAGTCAGTCTTAAGGCTCCTATGTGCATGAAGCTACTGTAAAGCATCTCTCTGACTGTATACAGATGAGTGATGCTGGCTTGGCTAGATATCCCTTCTTTCTTTCCAAAGATCCAGTCGGTCAAAGCAAATTGAGGATGTGTTACATCCAACAGAGGGTGCTAGAGCTTCTCAGCTCCTTTCCCATAATGCCTTGTGATATACAGATGCTTCGTGGAGTGCAAAAAGGCAATTTCGAATCTCCACACGCCTATATGGGCACTCTCCCTAAGGAGAGATCTTCCCTTCCTGAGTTACTCATTGCCTCCCACTCAGCCAAGTCAGCATTGCTCTGCTCTGTACTGACGAGGGGCAAAACCCCGAAACGGCTGTATACAGATGAGTGATACTGGCTTGGCTAGATATCCCTTCTTGCTTTCCAAAGATCCAGTGGGTCAAAAGCAAACTGAGGATTTTTTACATCCAACAGAGGGCGCTAGAGCTTCTCAGCTCCTTTCCCACAATGCCTTGTGATATGCAGATGCTTCATGGAGTGCAAAAAGGCAATTTCGAATCTCCACATGCCTAGATAGGCGCTCTCCCAAAGGAGAGATCTTCCTTTCCTGTGCTGTTAAAGCAGTGCAGAAAAGGCCTAGTGGCCTAAGTGAGAACTGCAGGACTTAAGAATTATTAAGAAATATTGAAAGTAATATGAAAAATAAAATAAAAAAACAACCAAAAATTCCTAAAAAAATGTTTAACATAAAAACGGGACTTAAACAATGACTCATTTTTTGATGACACATTCCCTTTAAGGAGGATGATCAGATATGGAATGTGTGTCGTAGATGAAGAACTGGTGAAGGACACCTGGCTTTTGGTTTTCTATGTACCATCATTGTTAATTCTTAAGCGTGCACTGGCAGCCCGCGTCTAGTCTCTTTCCCTAGCATTGAGTACAACCAGACACTCATAAGATATGCGGAGCATTCATACACCTATTTACCTTTTCTACTGCAGCAATGTCATTTTCCATTTCCATTGACCTTGGTCTCAGTTTAATTGGTTTGTCTTTGAAATTAACCCCAAATACAAATACCCTGATCTATAGCGACTGGGTTTCTGCTCCACTTGTTCCAGTAGTCGATACCGACATGGACTCGCACCCATAACTCTCGGAGCCGTCAGTATCTTTAAATCCTGAAAGAAGAAAAAACAGAATTGCTATGACAACTTGGTTTGCAAAAGAATAAGGAGGTAACGGTTACTTCTTTACTGTACTTCTGGTAAATGAGGTTTCAGATTTAAGAAGACAATTCTAATTATGTGAAAATATTAATATGCTTTATCCTAGGAACCAGATATTTTACTGAAGCATTATGACGTGAAGTTTTACATAGTCTGTAACACCTAGATTTTTAAATCACTTGTCTTCCCTGGCTCTGAGAGTTGCAGGGGTCTCCTCACCTCTTCTTCTATGGCAAAATTAATACAAAATTCTACCTGCCACCACCCCACCCAATACCACCTTGTATTACAAGCAACTATGAATCATATCCTTACATTTCAAAAAAAATTTCAGTTGGGTATTTGCAGTAATGAAGATCATTTCATCCCAAATCATATTTTTATTTAGTTCTCCCGAGTCCCAATTTGCCCTTGAGCATTTCTTCTACTTTCCCAGCTTGTTAGTGTGGGCTGAGAAAGAAATTAAGAAATAGATCTGTACCCAGCTATTTCACTGGGTACAAGTGTTCTAGGTGATGCGTTATCAGCAGTATTAACTGTACACTTGTATTCACAGTCACAACCACTTTTCGGTTCCCAAAATGTACTGTTATAAAAAAAACTTAAATGGACTGATGTCTTAATAGGTAATGTTATACAAATCTTTCCCTGTTCGGTTCAAAACTGGGTAGACCAGACTTGAAAAAAGTTCAGGATGAACCGAACCCACTTTTTTCTTCTATTCTAGCCATAAACCTAACCCTAGTCCTAAATTAGAGTTTTTAGGCTTTTTTAGGGTTAACTTAGCTCAACACAGCGCTTCATCGTTTGGCGACATTGTCACTCTAACATCACTTTCAGCCCAACAAAACATTAGGCGTTTCAGGAAGTGAAGTCCACAAAAACGTAAATAGGACAGCGCACATCAAGTGGTTTGGAAATTATATAAAAACAAAATTTATTGTATATCAGAGTAAAAAATCCAATGGAGGCATAAATAACAGGCAAAAATGGTAAGACACCTCTGAAGAAGTCTAACGCGTTTCGAGCATATTGCCCTTAGTCATAGCAAGGTAGAAATGACAAGACTACCTATTTATATATGAATACATTAATAGACAATTAAAAAC
Source organism: Phyllomedusa bahiana (assembly GCA_025379985.1). Taxonomy (NCBI): domain Eukaryota; kingdom Metazoa; phylum Chordata; class Amphibia; order Anura; family Hylidae; genus Phyllomedusa; species Phyllomedusa bahiana. Next base: position 44,250 of record JAODAL010000927.1, read on the forward strand.
ACTTGCATTTACCTGCTCCAGTATTCCCGGTGTGTGACACGATGAATGGCGTGTAAAAACATAACGTCACTTCCGTTTTTACACGCCATTCATCGCATCACATATTATTTATGATATGTTTATTTAACTGGCATGATGTGTCAATAGGTTATAAGTGTTGGTTTGCATTACTGAAATGAAATCCAATTAGGACAACATTTCCATGACAATTCCACATTCTTCCTATGTAGGTGGATTTCGCCTACGTACTAGTAATGTAGAAGAGATAACTTGCCTCTACACATCCCTACAATGCAACGTGAATAGGCAACAACATTATTACATGCTATTACAAACCATATGCACAAACTTCCAGCATTTAATCCACAAAAACATTCAGCTTCAAATATTTAATACACCTGAAAATAATATCAAATAATCAATACATATTCTACAATTAAGATGTTAGGGTGCTGTCACACAGCGCAGTTTTGGTGCAGTTTTAACTGCGCTCCAATTAAAATGCCTTTATTACCAGGAAGCTTTTTTCACTAATCTAAACTGATTGGAAAGTGAGTAATCGATTAGTGTGTTTGTAGTCCACAAGACTTCAAACACAGTCGTTAGTGACGTACTTGAAACACCTTTCTGAACAATTTAGACAACGGAAAGAAGCTTGCTGGAAATAAAGGCAGTTTAATTGGAGCGCAGTTAAAACTGCACCAAAAGCGCTTTTGTGAAAGCACCCTTAAACATTTACAACTTTACCCGGCCACTTTATTAGTAAAACCTGTTCCAACTGCCTTAACAAATTAATTTCAATCGCCAATCACATGGCGCAACTCATGCTTTAGCATGTAGACAAAGGTCAAGACATTCCCGCAGTTTTAAACCCAGCATAAATATGGGGAAGAAAGGTGATTTGATTTCCTTGAAACGTGGCTGGTTGTTGTGCCAAGAAGGGCTGGTCTGAGTATTTCAGAGACGCTGATCCTGGGATTTCACGCACAACCATCTCTAAGGGTTTACAGAGAATGGTCGCAAAAGAAAAACATCCATGAGCGGCGTCCTGTGGCGGAAATGCCTTGTTGATGCCAGAGGTCAAAGGAGATGGCAGACTGGTTCGAGCTGATAGAAAGGCCAACCAGTGACTCAAATAGGCCACCCGTTTACAAACCAAGGTAGGCAGAAGAGCACTCTGAAACGCACGTTCGGCGAACTTGAGGCGGGGCTACAGCAGAGAAGCCCCACGGTGCCCCCCTTTCAACTAGAACAGGAAACTGAGGCTCAATTTTTCCAAGCTCATAGAAATTGGACAGTAAAGATTGGAAAAAGTTGCTGGTCTGATGATATCGATTTCTGCTTTTACATTGGATGGTAGGGTAAATTTGGCATCAACAACATGAAGCATGGATCATCCTGCCTTGTATCAAGGTTCAGCTGGTGGTGTGTGTCTTTGGTGTGGGGATATTTTCTTGGCATTTTTTGGGCCCTTTGTACCAATTGAGATCATTGCAACACCTTTGGAATCTTGCCACGAAGAATTTAGGCAGTTCTGATGGCAAAAGGGTCCAACCGTTACTGCACTGTGTGTACCTAATAAAGTGGCCGGTGAGTGTATATGTTGGGTTATCTGCTTCAGATAAATATGTAATATAACAAAAATGTTGTACAAAATAGTAGGCTCAAATGGTTAGCTGAGCTCGATGATAGTTATTAAATTTTCTATTGTCACACTGAATTGTAATACAATGTAATATACTAACAATTTGGGCCCGATAAATAGGAGCTGTCACCATGCCAGTAAGCACCTGATTTTTAGGGTAACTAAGGCCTCTAAATATGCAATACTAAATATATAGACTAACAACAGAAATAATTGTATACCTTGGGCCTAGATATCTAAAATATTACTTTTATTAATACAAGGACAAAAGATAACAGCACACCTACATTAATACTTAAAGACTACAAAGCCCAAAACGGAATGATAAATACCAGTAACATCTATAAAGCAACAGCATAATAATGACAAAAAGTAAAAGTAAACTGTATACAGATCAAAAGAGGCACTAATACCCTAACGCGTATGTCAACACCACTCTCGTCTTACCGACTATGGCAATAACCTAAACTTTAAGGTTGCGTAATTGCTTTTGATATCGGTTTTGCTGTTAAAGCTTACTATTGTGTAAGAGTATGTGATGTTCTGATTTTTACTCCAATTTTTTTCTCCTTACCCTCATGCCCATGCTTTTGAGATTGAGGACTGAAGGTTATAGTACACAGTTTTCTTATAGTAGTGTTTATTTCGCAATCTCCCTAATCCAGCTCTTTATTCACAGACCTTCCTTAGTTTCTCCTGTGGTGGATTAGATGACATCTTTTTTGTTGAATGCTACATTTGCATCCCTACAAATCCATTTCATATACGTGCAATGTTTGTGTCTTTGTGAAGGTATTAGGTTTATATTTGAAGCTAAATCTCTTCTGAACTTTTTTATTAAACGCTATAGAACTAGTTATGATAAATGGGCCGACTTCTGATGTTAAATTGAAAAATTATCAATAAAACAGTCTGAAAAAATTAAGTCAATTCATTTTTGTGGCACTGCAGCTTAGCCTGTTTGACCTATTCAAAAATGTCTGAATGTACTTGCAATATGATTTATGGTAGGAGCTCAAATTTGTTTAGTTTTTTTTTTGCAATTTCTGACAGCATTAGAAGAAAAATACATCAAGTAAGTCATTGCTGATTTAATAATATTATAGAGCTGGAAACTTAGCAAACTTAGAATTTGCTGCAAGCGTTTTCAATAGGGACTATTGATTGTGTCAATTAAGATATGAAATAGTAAAAATAAGGATAAGATTTTGACACTGTTCTGCGAAAATATTATCTTGTACCAGAACAACTTGCCCACTCTCTTATCTAATTCCCATGCCCACTCCACAAGGGAAGGGGAGTATAGGTGAATACAATGGGCAAGGAGGTAGTCTGACATAAACTAGGGGTGTAACTTTATGAGTAGCTGAGGTGGCACCTGGGCCCTGGGGCTTCAAATGGCCATACAAACACTTTGCAGCATAGGGGATTAGGGAGCTAGCAGTACGTTTTCTGCCTTGTGATATCATTGATTACTGATTTTGTACCGCAACATCACTGTTTATTAATTCTGAGCTATGACTTCAGTGGTTATTAGTTTTAAGCTATGACATCACTGGTTATAAGTTCTGAGCTATTACCTCACAGGTTTTGAATTCCGAGCTGTGACATCACTGGTTATTGGTTCTTAGCTGTGACATCACTGGTTATTAGTTGTAAGCTATGACATCACTGGGTATGAATTCCGAGCTGTGACATCACTGGTTATTAGTTCTGAGCTGTGACATCACTGGTTATTAGTTGTAAGCTATGACATCACTGGGTATGAATTCCGAGCTGTGACATCACTGGTTATTAGTTCTGAGCTTTTGACATCACTGTTATTAGTTCTGAACTATACCTCACTGGTTTTAGATTTGAGCTGTGACATCACTGGTTATTAGTTGTAAGCTGTGACATCACTGGTTATTGGTTCTAAGCTGTGACATCACTGGTTATTAGTTCTGAGCTGTGACATCACTGGTTATTAGTTGTAAGCTATGACATCACTGGGTATGAATTCCGAGCTGTGACATCACTGGTTATTAGTTCTGAGCTGTGACATCACTGGTTATTAGTTCTGAACTATTACCTCACTGGTTTTGAATTCTGAGCTGTGACATCACTGGTTATTGGTTCTAAACTTGTTTTTTTAATTTCATTTGTAACCAATTTTTTTGAGCTCACAGCAGAAAGCAGGACTTGTAGAGCCAAATAGAGACCGAGTAGTCATAGTGTTTAATAATATAAAGCGTATAGGAAATACAAACAAAAAGTACTGACCAAGAGATAATGGAGTAGCAGAAATATCAAGCAGATGATGGTAGAGACATGGATGGGGATGACACCACAAATAACTTCAATCAAAAAGCAAGACAATGATGGACAATAACTGATCCTAACTCCTAAGTAATGCTTCCTGAATCTTTCCCTTTAATTATACATATACAGCAAAAAGTTGTCCAGCGTTTCCAATAAAAACATTTCTTGTAGTGAAATAAGATCCAAATATGCACAAACCTTACGAGTTTAGGCTGCAACAAAAGGCCTTTAGTCATAGCGCTGCGACTAAGGGCCTTTTGTAGCAGTCCAAAACACATAAGGTTTGTGCATATTTGGATCTTATTTCACTACAATAAACCTTTTTATTTGGAAAAAGCGGGCAACTTTTTGGGCCCCTTTTTAACCCTATAAACAGTGATCCCTGTGGTTCAAGCGATCCTCAATACAAGATATTGGTGAGCTGGTTTTGGGTTTAGTTCTTTGCCCATTTCCTACCCATTAAAACTGCCCCGAAACCCGACCCCACGGCCCCAACTGGTTCCCAAACGGCCCTTTCCCTGCATTGATAAAATGTCTAGTACACTTTAAAACCCCTTTGAACGAACAAAGCAAATAAATTCCCCAGACGAAACAAGATAACAAAGGGCCTCATAAAAAAAAAAAAAAAGTCTAGCTCACACAGATCAAGACTAGGGTGGGCGGGAAGGGAAAAAAAAATGGGCCCGATAAAGGGTGCCCAAAAAACAAACCCGAAACAGACAATCTTTTTGGGAAAAAATTTTAATCGCACCAAGCTACCAAACCCAGAAAACAGTCTTTGGGCTTTTGGTCTTGGGGGGGAAACCCCGGGGGAAATTTTTTCGGGGGGCCCCCCAAGGGGGTTTTTTTCCTTTGGGCCACCGGGAAGCTAATTCTGGGGGGCCCAAACCCCACGGTTACGGGGACACCCCACTTTTTGGGGCTTTAAATTTTGGGCCTTTTCCCCAAACCCTTTTTAAGGGAGCTTAAAAGAAACTTCAAAGGCTGCCCGGGAAAAACCCACCAAGGGGGTTTGCCCTGTTCCCCTGAGGGCCAGGGCACCTCCCAAAGCTTTAAAGAGGTGGGGAGCAAATTAAACCACTCCTAACCCAAACAACCTAGGGGGTGGGGTTTCCACGGTTTATTTTTCCCCTGGGAAACGGCCCGACAGTTTTCCTTGCAAAAAGATTTATTTTTTTGATAGGAAGGTAAAAAACATATACCGGGAAACCTACAATAAAAAATCCCAAAAAAATAAATCATGGCTTCTAGAAAGGGCCATGCAGTCTTTTCTCTGTCAACTAACCTCTATGCTTTTAAGACGGTTTGAAGTTTAAGACTAATGGAAAGTATCTATATTTAATTTTTTTTTCACTCGGCAAAAATTCCCATTGATGGCTCACCCCCTGGCCTTGTATGGTGCTTAATTGAAAACCCAAACCCTACAAAATTATGGATTTGGTTTTGGGGGGTTTTCTTTGCGAAGAGGGAAAAATTTTGTACCAAAAAAATGGCTTTTTTTACATTTCCAAGGGGTTTTAAATTAAATTTTCCCACCTTGTTTAAACTGATGTTCTTCAAAATTTTCCCCCAATCTTTATTTCATTTCCCCCAACTCTTTTAAAAAAATAAAGGGAAAATTTCCCCGTCTTTCCATTTATATTTCCCCCCCACCACCCTTCCTCCCACCTTTATGAAAAAAACAAATTAAAAAAAATTATTTTTTTTCCCGGTTTATAAAGGAATCATCTACTATATCACCCAGGGAAAGGGGCCCCCAATATTTAGGTGAAACTGATACAATACCGCCCCCGGCTGGGTTTTTTTAAAAAACAAATTTTTTAGGATACAGTTTTTTTTTACCCTTTTAAACCCAGAGATTTTCTTTTCGTTAAATTTTATCAGCGGGGGTTTTGGGATTTCCCAAAAAAACAAATTTACCACCAGTGTTTGCATGAGGGGTTTTTGTTTATTTTTTAGGGGGACCATTTTGGGGGGGAAACTTAACAATGTATTAAAAAATTTTTAACACATTTTTTTTTGTAGGGGGGATGGGAACGCCAATTTTTTTTTGGGTTTTAGGGGTATTCCCGTATTCAATTAAAAAGGGAAAAAAGAAGCCTACAGGGTGTTTTTTCCCCCGGACCCCAAACAACACACTGAACCCTTTTCCAAAGCATAACTATTTTTTGGGGTTAAACCTTTTTTACTAGTAACTATTTTTTACTTAGGGGCCAGCATAAGGCAAAAGGGTTCACACGGCTTAAATTACCCCCGGGCGGCGCCAAAATTAAAAAGGTTTTAAAACGGCCCCAGCAAACGGGGAAAACCACAGTTTTTCAAAGAGAACTATGGAAATTTTGTCTCCCCCCCCCAATTTTCATGCACATTATCCCGACGGGGGGGGGGGGGGGGGGGGGAAAAACGTCCGGGATAATGATGGCTATGGGTCGGCGACTGCCGGCCACCCTGGGCCCCGACCCCGCTTAAAAAGCACACGGCAATTGCGGGGAAAAAATTCCCCCCCCCACCGTAAACCCATGGGGTAAACCGTTGTAAAATACCTAAAAGTGAAATTTTGGCATCCACCATTTCCCGTGTTGCCTTTATCTTTTTTAAAGGGTGGCTAACAGCAAGGGGCCACCCTATTGTTTTCAACATTCAATTTTTTGGCTTTCCCCTTTTTATTCCAGGGTTCCCTCATTAGTTTTCCCCAAACCCTTTCCCCCCTCTGCCCCCCCCTTTAAAATGGGGGGCTGAACGGGGCTTTCTTGACCAGCAAGCCCGTTTTCCCCAAAACCGGTCCTAAACCCCAGTCAACCAAAATATACACCAAGGGTTTGTATTTAAAACAAAACTACTGGGAAAAAATTTTAAAATTTTGAATCTGTGGATTTTTTTTGGCACTAAATACGTACCCAGTAAACATTTAAAATTTAAAAAAGCCCCTTTTTCCCTTCATTTTGTGCCCGGTTAGTACACTTTCGCCTTTTAATTAATCATAAATTAATTAAAATATAAATAAACCACACCCAAAAGGATCAAGCTTTTTTTTTTTGTCTAACTTTTTTAAATTTTATTTTTTCCCAAAATAGAAAACCCGTTACAATAATATGAACCCAAGCAATTAAAATAACTCCCGAACACGAATAAACACCTAGGGGAAAAAGTTTAAAAGGTTAAAATCTTAAAACTTATTAAATTAAACAAATTTTACCACCTAAAACAAAACTTTTTGGATTTTACACAAACAACCCCATAAGGAGTTTACCCTTCACCAGGTGGGACCCCCCGCTGTAAAATCACAAGTTTAGTGCCAGAAATTTAAAAGGGCCCAAGGAACAATAAGTATTTCCCAGTCTTCCAAAAGGGGTTTTTGGACCTAACTCGCATTCCGGAAGGGGGGGGGGGTGAGATATTCCCTATTCCTAATTTCTTTGATACGTGAACGCAGGGCCGCTTCGGATGGGGGGGAAAAACTTTCCCCAATATTTGGCTAACAAACTTTTGGGAGTATTTAATATATACAGAAACAAAGGTGCACCCCGTCCCGCCCTCAAATTTTCCCCCCCAACCTCCAATGGGGGTTTTTCCCCAACGACCCCCGGGCCCCCGGGCCCCCCACCTTCCTTACCATCGCTTTCCCGGGTCTTCCATTCTTTCCACGGGTAAACCCCAAATATTTTCAAAGGGAGATTTTAACACCCCAATCACACCCCCCGGTCCCCCCTACTAACACTCCCTTTCACTCTCCTCTTCCTTCCCGGGTCACCCAGTGGCCTCTGAGCCATCCAAAAAAAAGGACACACAATTTGGAAACCCCATCTTTTACCCCCCCTTTTTCCCCTAACTAACACCTCCCAAACTCTCCTTTACCCTCTCTGAAAACCCCAATCTGCCCCCACCTTTCCCCCAATTTCCCCCCCCCCTGGCCCCCCTGCCCCCAAAACTTTGCCCCCCCCCCCCCCCGTAGAAAACCCACAACACCTTAACCCCGGGACTCCCTCTGAATCCCCTTCCCCCCTCCAAACCTCTTCCTTTACCGAAACCCCGACGCACCCCAACCTTTTTTAACAAACCACCACAATCACTTTCACCCTTGGGTGCTTTCGCCCCTCTCACACACAACATAACACCAAAAACAACAAACAACCCTGGCACAAGATCCACCAGAACTCTGAGGGGACTTCCCGAGCTGCTGTACGCCACTGGAAAAAACCCGCTCCACTGCGACTTTCACCTTTTACAAACAACACGCAACTTTTTAAAACTGCACCGCCTCACCAAACAGGGGTTTCCTTTACCACTCTCATACCTCCCTTCTCGAACCCCAGGCAACCCGGGTTTAAAAACCCCTTTAACGCTCTCCTCCATCCACCACACCCCCACCCCCCCCCCCCTTTTCCCTCTTTAGCAATACCTTTGCCACTCAATTTCCCAAATAAAAATCTCACAAAACAAAACTTTTACCCGGATCCCCCCCCCATCTATTCCCAATTTCCTTTCGGGGTCCCCCCCATCCCCCCTCTACCCCCTGCTCACACTTTTTCCCCCCCAAAATTCCTTCTCAAATTTTCACTCATGACAACCCCCCCCCCAAACCCCCCCCTCCCCCTTTTCCAAACCAAAACCTCACTACCTGTAATTTGACCCAGCGCCATCTCACCCATCCCCCCGGGCCTTAGTGGGGTTTATCACCCCGCCCCCGCCCATCCTCTTTAACCTATCATTAACCTCTGGGATCTTTCCCTTTCCCCCTTTTAAAAAGCGACCATCACACCCCATCCTTTAAAAAACCCTCTCCCTTTACCCCTTACCCAACCAACCCCCAAACTCACTGCTTCCATTCGCCCCTAAAATCCCCGAAAAAGCAAAGTCTTTCTTCAAATTTTTCCCCCATCATCCCCAACCCCCCCTTGACCCCTGGGAATCTGCTTCCGACCCCCCCCCACTCCAAAAGAAAAAACCCCCCTAACCCCAAAAAATCCCAAAAACCTAGGGGAAATGCCAAAAACCTTTACGGGAAAACCGGGCTTTCCTCCTAGACCGTCCCTGCTCCGGGGGAACTGGGCGAAAATTCACTCCTTTAACAAATCCTCCCCCCTCGGCACAAAAGGACTTAGCCCTTTCCTGAATAAACCCCACCTCCCCTGTTTGGGGAAAAATTCAAACGTCTCACTCACGCACCAAATCCTCCCCTTGCCCGCTCCTCTGTTGGGGTCCCCCGGGTCTGCCTGGGCCCACTACTCTTTTTTCCCCACCTTGGGCTGGGTTTCCCCAAAAGCATCCCCATGGGTTTTTAAAAACCACTGTAAAGCGGATGATACCCAACCTACCTTCCGGGCCCAAAATATTTCCCTTTTCCCTCCCCCCGGATCCCGGGCTGGTCTTTTCGTCCCAAACCTCCTTCCCCATCCTTTCCGGAAAAACAAAGTGGAGAAAAACGAATTTTATCATCTTTCCTCCAGTCCAAATCCATCCCCCACCCATCTCCTATCACAGTCAAAGGGAAAATCCTCACCCCTCCACAATCCCCTGGGCCCTTTGGGGGAAAACCCCCGACTCCAATTTTGTCCTTCCCCAAAACCCACATCCCAAAAACCCCCCACCTCTTTCCTTTCCCCCCCCTCCACCTTAAAAAAATTCCCGTATCCGCCATTCCTTAAATTCGAAAGCCAAAAAAAAGCTGGGCCATGCCCCTCCCTCATCTCACCCTAGACTACGCAACATCCTTTCCCCCCTGGGCCTCCCACAGCACTCTCGCTCTCCTTCATACAATTTTCAACTCTGGGTTTCCCTTTTTACCCCTTCCTTTCCCCGAACCCCCTGCCCTCCCCCCTTCTAATCCCTTTAAAATGGCTTCCCATTGCCCACGAATCCCCCTTCAAGTTAGTAACCTTTAACCTACAAAGGGCCCCCATAACCAAACCCCCCCATACCGAAAACGGGCCTTTAAATCTCCCAAATTTTTCCCCTCAGGCATCTCCGCTCCCCCCTGGGGTCAACCCTCACCCTAACCATCCCAAAAACTTCTCCCAGCTTCCCCTAAAACTCCCGGAACCACACCACCCCAAAACCCCAACCCCTTTCCCCCCCTCTCCCAACCTCAAAAGCAACCAAAAACCCATCTCTTCAGGGTTTTTCCTATAACCAACCAAAAACCATTCTTCACTACACTCTCCACAACCATTTCCCGCCCTCCCCACCTTCTGCTCTTCCCCCCTTCCGTTTAAAATGTAAGGGCCCTCCGGGGAGGGGCCCTCCCCCCTTTTTACCCTTTTATATTAATTTTTCCCCTTTGTCCCTTGTTTTTTTCCTATGTTATTTTTTGAAACCCTAAATTACCCGGGGCCCCGGAACCAAGGGGGCTCAAAAAAAAATAATAATAATAATAATTTAAAAATAAAAAATAAACAGTCTTCTTAGTGTTCGCCCCAGAGAGGTGAACTTTGGGGCATTTAAAAAAGTAAAACTTGAGGCGTAAAAAGGAAAACCCCAAAATTTGGATTTAAACTCAAAGACTAATGCTGAATTTTTTCCAAAATTGGGGCTAAACCCAAAGGCCCCAAGTCCAAAAAAATATGGTTTCCCTCCGCCCCCGGTTCCCCACATCTTCAACACACATTATTATATCAAGCTTTAATGACATCTGACAAGGACTAATAGGTGTTCCAAGATGACAGACCTCTGGGGGCTCACTAGACTCCTTGCTACTAAGACAACCCATGGGCAGTCCGCAAAATTTTTTAAAATTTACCCTCCCCTTTAACTGCTTAAAGGGGTTTTCTCACACAAAGTTTTCTTTTTAGGGTTTAAAAACTTTCCCAAAACAAGTCCTTTGCAAATAAGTCCATTAAAAAGTTTCCTACTTTCCTAGAAAAATCCCCCTTGTAGGGGGGCCCTCCTCCTCAGGTTGCCCAATAGCTCCCCGGGCCTTTTATCAATTTCCCGATAGGCCCGCCCCCCCCGGTCGCTATTGCTTTCCCGACCTGGCTCCCGTAGCCTAGTTTGAAGCCAATAAACCGCCCCTGAAATTTAAATTTAAACCAAGAAAAAAGGAAAGGGGGAAAAAAGAATCAAAAGTATGATAAACCCCTTTAAATGCTGAAGTCACAATTGACCTTAGGGCATCTGCATAAACTGCCAAAAAAAAGGCAAAAGGGTTTAACCGGTAAATGGGAAAACATTGTGTAAAACCCCAAGAACATTTTACCCGTATGAAGAAAAAACCAAATGGGCATGAAAGTTGGGTGTAAAGAAACTGTAAAAAATATATAAATCGGTAACCCCCCCAAGGGGGCCCCCAATGTACTGTTATATTTTGTCATGTGAAAGAGTATTTTTTACGTTCTGCAACGTGTATACAAAAGGGCTACACAATAAATACATTTTGTCCTTTTATTCAGAATGTGACCGATATTTTGTCACTGCCATGTGGCCCTAACCCCTTTGGGGTTTCATGTGCTGTTTAAAACCCCTTTTGGCCTAAAAACCTGTTTTTTGGGCCCTTTAAAAGGGAAATATTCGCCCCTTTTTTTTTTACTTATTATATCAACCCTTATTTCCCTAAAGCTTTTCCCCCCCCAGTCATTTTTATTTCCTGATTTTTAGATTTTTCTATTCCTTCCCCTTTTATAATGATTGTGGGGGAAACATTTTGTCTTGCACTTTCCTTTTTAAAACCCGTCAAAGGGGATACCTTTAAAAGCAAACTTCATGCCCAAAATTTGGGGTCAAGACAGTTTGTTTTCCCAAAACGTCTAAGCGGTTTCCAAAAGGGGAAGGGGAGGGGGGAAGGGGGGGACTGTTTACCCTCCCTCTTGTGACGGTTTGGGTTTTTGTGTTTTTCTGTACACAATGGTGGGCCCCCTTTCATTTGGGCCCTGCTTTTTCATAACCACGCTGAAAAAGCTCTCTAAACAGAACCGGAAGGTCAGACGATTATTAGGGTTATTGGGCCCAAAATGAAAATTGGCAGGACTTAAGAAATTAAAAAAAAAATATTGGAAAATTTATCTGGGAAAAAACAAAAAAAACCCCAAAAAAAAAAAATTTCCCACAAAATGGTTTAACATAAAAATTTTGAGTTAAAAAATAAAATAATTTTTTGATGACACAAATTTTCCTTTTAAAGGAAACCCAAACCCTTTTTTCAAATCTGGCCCTGTGCCACTTTAACTGTGAATAAAATTTTTCAAAACTTTTTCCTTCCATGGGATTCAGGGGATTGTTTTTTCGTGACAAAAAAATTTTCTTTTTAAATTTTGCCTTAATTTTTGGCGATAAAATTTCCCTTTTTTATTTGTTGAAAAATATAAAAATGTTTTGGGAAAATTTTGGGAAAAAATTTTCCAAATTTCAAAATTTAAACATTCCTGTGTGCAAACACATACCCCACCAAACAAAGTAAATTTAAAAAATGAAAATCACCATTGCCCTTTTCTTTTTTGTTTTTTGGATTTTTTTTAAAACATCCCCCCCTTTTTTTTTTAAAACTTTGGGGGCTTTGAAATTTAGTAGTAAAATTTTTAAAAATTTTCAAGAAAATTTTGGGAAACAGAAATTTTTTTGGGGGAACCAGGCCCCTTCCCGCCCTGGGTTTTTAGGGGGTTTTTAAAGGGTAAAAGCCCCCATAAAGGGGACTCCCTTTCAGAAACACACCCTTTTAAGGGATCAAAAACAGCATTAAGGGTTTATTTTTCCCTCTAAAGGGATTTTACAGAAATTAATGGAAAAATGAAGGGAAATTTTCAAAATTTTAATTTTTTTTTTTCAGATTTTTAAATTTTTTTTTCCCTTATTCACTGGAACCCAGTAGATTTTAAACCCCAAAAAATGCAAATCAAAAAATTAAATTCCCCCCTTTTTATGCTGTTTTTAGAAATATCCCACTTGTGGCCCATATGCGCTTTCTGACTCTTCCACAGGCCTCAGAATTCAAGGAGCACCTTGTTTTTAGGGCATCATTTGTTTTAGAATATTTTTCAGGCACCATTTCAGGTTTTCTAACACACTTTCTTACTAAAACTTAATAAAGTCCTCTACAGAGACCTAATTTTGGAAACTAAACTCCTCATGGAATATATCTAGGGGTTTAATGAGTATACTAGCAACACAAGTGTTTCAAAGATGTTTTTAGCATTGGGCCACAAAAAACTTTTTTGTATTTTTTTATTCTTTTTTATTTTTTTATAAAAGCCCTCTCACTCCAAATGATTTGTATGCTACAATCACTCTTAACCAACATGCTAAATAACAATTTTTTTTTGTATTTTTATAAATTTTTTGGATTTTTTAAAATTATTTTTATATTTTATGAAATGTCACCAGCAAATAATTTGTAATCTATTGTCCCTTCAATATATGATGTAAGTGGATTTTTTTTCTTCGTTCCTGGGTATATATAACAGTAAAAGAAAAAAAAAGATGTATAACTTGAGTACTTGACAGAGGAGAAGGGGTTAACACTTTATTGGGGTAGTGATGGGCAGTGACAGATGTGGGAACAGAAGTTACAAACTGACTTTTTAACTGATCAAACAGCTATAACAATATGAGGGAGAGGAACAGGGACTGGGCAATGAAAGGGTTAATTTTTGTGTGTTTTTTTTTTTTTTTTTCACTGTATGAGCCAGTGATAATCACTGGCAGAAAGCTGGAACTTGAAAGTGGCAAACTGTCTGATCTATTCAGCTGCCACAAATAGATCACAGGGGGCAGTGAAGTGATTAGGCAGTGGAGGGGTTAACAAAGTATTTGAGGCTGTGACAGCCCAGATCACAGCACAGGACACAGCACAGTAATCCGATCTCCTCAATTAGCACCGAGCTGTCACCCTGTCTCTGCACAGGGAGACAGAAAGCATCCATGATGTTCCTGCACGTCATGGTGCATTAAAAGGCACTGCACCATGACGTACAGGAATGTCAAGGTGCATTAAAGGGTTAAGCATGTTGTTTAAATGTGACTGACACATCAGCTCTGCTTTTTGTAGCTATTCCTGTTACACTGACATGAGTGGAAGAGATTTCTAAAATGTAGTACTCAGGCTGCAGAGGTCTGTAGTGTTTACTTGGCTAAATGACAAGCTTTCAAAGTCCGTTACTAGAGTTAAGACTTTGCAGGAGGTAACTCACCATGGTCGGGATGAGTGACTAACAGCAGCATAAAATAATGACAGATAAGAGAGAACAAGGAGGGTGAGGAGAGATGGTTGTAACCAGAGAACCTTGTCTGCTCTAAGAAGAGATAAAATCTTCTTTATATCCTGACCAAAGAAAAATCAACAAAGCAATAAATTTAGAACATATTTAATTTACTTGTCCCTACATTTTAAAAGCAAATTATTGTAGTGAGAAAATCTTTTTAAAGATCACAATATATTACTGTAACATCAGAAGTCACTCTGGCCTTAAAGGGGTGGCCTTAAAGGGGTTTTGCCACAATCTCATTTTATACCTCCTGTGTCCAGCTCTTCAGCTCTGTGTGCTCAGAAGGAGATTTGTGATTTGTTTGAATAGTATAGAGAAGGGAAAGGCACTCCAATGTAACGATGAATAGGTGCTAGTCAGGAAAACTTCAAAGATAGTTGATGAATTGACTGCACTCAAGACTTTCGTTGTTGCAATAAACAAAAAAAAAAAGAAAATTTTATTGAAGAATTCTCTACAGGCTCCAGTAGATATGTAATATTTATAAGCGACTGTGAACCTATTAACGTTTCAGTCATCAGACCTTTTTCAAAAAAGTCACAAGGCAAAAGATGTGTCTGGAGTGTGAAAACGGGCTGTAGCCCAAAAAGAACAAGGAGCCAGTGACACTGATTTGTTTGAATTGCATATCATCTGACCCAGCAGGATGACATCATCAGGCCTTTCCTCTCTGTATTCAAAGAAAAGTCTGTTTATGTAAAGTATTGTGAGTAGCTGAGAGGTAAAGTTTTTGCCTCCCGGCACAAGGGTCATGGGTTTAAATCCCTGCAGGAACCAAACTTGTGTTTTTTTTTTTCTCTTTATCAATGCACAAACCCGATTGAGGTTTCTTTTTTTATTTATTTGCGCTGACTAATTGCTAAGGAGTACAGAGGACGGGAGTAGAGTGACAGCACCTGGGGTGCTGCCTGAGAGGAGAAGTGATGTCTGAGCATGTCTGACCTGGACTGAGGAGCTCTCAGCCCTGGATGTACTCCCTGGAGATGAGGTGTAAAAAAATGGATCACTACAGGAGCAGCTAAAACAAAAACGGTGCAGAATTTTTAATAATAATGAATGGCGAAAATGTTTGTTATTTCATTTGCAAGCTTCCCACGTCAATTTTACTTCGTGGCAAAACCCCTTTAATCAGTGCAGAGGCTGCTGTAATCCTAGGACTTTATTAGCTGCAATTTCCTTTCACAGATGCTTTATCTATTAATCCTCTCCCAAAGCGAACATCTACAGGGAGAAAATAAAGGGCTGCAGTAATTCATGCAAATCAATCCAATAAACTGCACAGATATGAATACTTTTAGTTCTTGATTGGAAACTTGCATTTACACAATGAAATGCATACGCTAAGAGACTTTAGAGTACATTTATAATGTATACAGCTAGAACAGCAAAATAAGTCAAAAAAGAAAATAATAAAACAGATTGGTGCAGTTAGAGTACGTTCACATGGTGTATATGTGGGGTGTATTTTGGCGCATAATTGCGCTGCAATATGCCAAATTACACCCTGAAACTGCGGTAATTCATAGGTCTCATTGAGAGCCATGATTCTGCCGTTTTCCTGCGTATTTCTAAGGCTATGTCTACACTGCACAGAAAAACGTCCGTTTTTCCAGCGTTTTTCGTGTTCTAAAAACGCTGAAAAAACAACTGTAATCATCTCCCATAGACTCTAATGTAAAAACCGTCCTGCTGTCTACACTGAGCTTCTTTTTTCTGCTCTTTTTTTTTTTTTACTGGTCGTATTTTGAAACATGCTCTAAAAAACGCCAGAGCAGGGCAGAAAATTGACTACAGGAGTCTATGTAAAGCGCTGGACTTTTTTTGGCGCGTTTTCGCTGCGTTTTTTGCCGCGATTTTTCAATGAAAACCCTCCCAGGAGACCCAAGTCCCACCCATAGTGGGTGATAATAAAGGTTATACCTGATCAAATTTGCATACAAGTGTCTGATGTGTCCTTTTTTGTACCTTTTGTAATAAAATGATCATGCTTTGGCTGGTAACGATTTTTGCGCAATTCATATATTTTTCGCAAAAAATAAGTTTTTTACGGATTTTGGCATCAGAATCCATATTTTTGCGGAATTTGGTGCTAAAATCCTTTTCTTAACATATTTTGGCGCTACTAAAGTTATCTCGCTTCTGACGCCAAAAATACATTTTTTTACGAATTTTGGCGCAATAATCCTTTTTTTTTATTGATTTTGATGCTAAAATACTTTTCTTAACATATTTTGGCGCTAATAAAGTTCTCTCGCTTCTGAAGCCAAAAATATGGTTTTTTTTAACGGATTTTGGCCCAAGAATCCGTTTTTTTTTTTACGGATTGTGGCACTAAAATACTTTTCTTTACAGATTTTGGCGCTTATAAAGTTTTCGCTTCCGACGCAAAAAATAATTTTTTTTTTTACGGATTTTGGCCCAAGAATCCATATTTTTACGGATTTTGATGCTAAAATCCTCTTAACATATTTTGGCACTAGTAAAGTTATCTCACTTCTGACGCTAAAAAAAAAATTTTTACGGACGTTTTTTGTGCTAAAATCCTTTTCTTAACTTTATTAGCATGTTAAGAAAATGATTTTTGCGCCAAAATCTGTAAAAAAAACAGATTCTTGGGCCAAAATCCGTAAAAAACCCCCCAGTATTTTTGGCGTCAGAAGCGAGATAACTTTATTGGCACCAAAATATGTAAAGAAACGTATTTTAGTGCCAAAATCCATAAAAAACAGCGTCAGAATTTTATTAGCGTCAAAATCCGTAAAATTACGGATTTTTGCACCAAAATCCGTTACAAAATTGACTATAGGGCCAAAATTCATAAAAAAACGTATTTTTTGACGACAAAAGCGAGATAAATTTATTAGCACCAAAATCCGTAAAATATGCAGATCTTAGCGCCAAAATCCATAAAAATATTTACTTTAGGGCCAAAATCGTAAAAAAAAACGTATTTTTGCCGACAAACACAAGCTAACTTTATTAGCGCAAAAATCCATAAAACGACTACAAGATCACATATAAATGCAATGATGTGCTTTATATCCCCTTTTGTAGGGCGGAGTTACATCCAATGGCTTAATTTATGCATACATTAAAAAACAGGCTTAAAGACAAGCAAAAAACGGCTGTAAAAAATGCGCCAAAAACACTGCTTTTGACAGGCATTGGACAGAAAACTCCGTTTCATTAAAGTTTTTAGTAATTCGTTTTCAGGTCGATTTATGTCCACTGCAGGGTAGACATAGCCTAAAACACCTGTACCGTACACTCCGCAATACGCCGTGTGAACATACCCTTAGTATAATAGGCTAAAAGAACGAAGAAAAAATAAATGAAAACTTGTATTTAATAATACTATAAATAGTAGGAACACAAAAAAAAAAGTTATTTTTATTATTAGTCTTAGCTTTACAAGATAAAATTGCCTGCATACTGCAGATGAATCTGTTTCTAGTGGACACGCAGGTTTACTGGAGAAGGTACAGACAGCAGTTGGATGAAGATACATCAAGAAACCTGGCAATACATTATAGGCAGGGGCGTAACTAGAGAAGCCAGGGCCCCAAAGCAAACTTTTGGATGGGGCCCCCTACCCCTCCCCCTCGCCCACCTCCCTGACCACGACCATGTACCAGGACATGCTGTTAGATAACGTAGATAAAACAAGGGGCAAATAACTCACCATACATATCGCCATCATACTGCTACCAAACAAATCCCACTATACCAAAACCAACATTACCAATAACGCTATTACATAGGAACCTGATTATACCGCCAGAACATGACCACAAATTACCACCACATAGTGAATGAATAATACCCCTACACTATTACTGATTAGTACACAAAGACCAATGGTACCGCCATATAGTGACCATATAGTGGTATATACTAGTGTACACAGGCTCTGCAGACTGTATATAACCACCATACAGTGACCATATAGTGGTAGGTACCAGTGTACACAGGCTCTGCAGACTGTATATAACCACCATACAGTGACCATATAGTGGTAGACACCAGTGTACACAGGCTCTGTAGACATATAAGTGATTACAGTGCAGCTACATCTTGTGACTCACAGGTGACGTCTCTCTGACGAGTTGTTGACTTTCCCCTTTGTTCTGCATTCGGTCCAAACCTTCATGATGACGTCTCCCAGCCACTTGTCCCTGCAGATTTAGACACAAATATCTTAGAATCCTGACTTTTCCAGCACCTGCCCCCCCCCCCCCCATGGCTATATGGGGTCCACTTAGGCAGGCAGGGTTTAGATAGGATATATGGGGCCCCAAATAGACAAGGTTTAGGTAGCCAATAGAGTGCCCATATAGGCAGGCAGGGTTAAGGTAGCTATAGGGAGCCATACAAGTAGACAGGGGTTAGGTGGGCTATAGGGGCCATAGAGGTAGGGTTTAGGTAGCTGAAGGGGCCCCATATAAGTAGACAGGCAGGTTTCGGGGGCATATAGGTAGGCAAGCTTTAGGGGGCTATAGGGGCTATATAGGCAGAAGGCCTCACGGTAAATTGGGCTATTCAGGCAGGCAGATTAGAGCTTATAGGCCCTTTAGGGGGGGTATTTAAAGGGAGGCTGGGGGGGATTTTAAGGCAGGTTTGAGGGGATTATAGGAGGCTTAGGGGGGATATAGGGAGGCTTAGGGGGTATAGGGCAGGACTTTGGGGGTATATAGGCAGCTTGGGTATAAGGCAGGCCTTGGGGGTACTAGGCAGGCTGGGGGATAACAGGAATGCTTAGAGGGTATACAGGAAGGCTTAGGGGTTATACAGGAAGGCTTAGGGGTTATACAGGAAGGCTTAGGGGTTATACAGGAAGGCTTAGGGTTATCCAGGAAGGCTTAGGAGTTATACAGGAAGGCTTAGGGGGTACATAGGCAGGCTTGGGGGTATACAGGCAGGCTTTGGGGTATACAGGCAGGCTTGGGTATACAGGACAGGCTTGGGTTATACAGGAAGGCTTAGGGGGCAACAGGCAGGCTTAGGGGGTATACAGGCAGGCTTAGGGGTTATACAGGCAGGCTTAGGGGGTATACAGGCAGGCTTAGGGGTATACAGGCAGGCTTTGGGGGTATACAGGCAGGCTTAGGGGCAGATAAATAAATAAATACTCACCTCAGTCCACGCTCCCCCAATGCGCCGCTCTGCAGTCGCTCAGCAGCCTCTGTGCTCAGCGCGGGCGGCGCAGTGATGTGACGTCACCGCACGCGCCCACGAGATCACAGAGCGCCGGCAGGGGGAAGTAGCTCCTTTCTGCTATCTCCGGGCAGCGCTGCCTCTGAACGCTCGGGCTGGAGGGCCCGGGCGTTCAGAAGCAGCATGCGCCGGGCCCTCAGCTCCCCGCCCGCCGCAGTGAACTGTTAAGTTCACTGCCGGCGGGCACAGGAGCGTCATTACCAGGGTAGCGGACGCAGTAGCAGCTGCCCCGGGGCGCGGGCCCCCCTAAGCGCACGGGCCCCAGGGCAACTGCTACGTTTGCTACCCCGGTAGTTACGCCCCTGATAATAGGTGCAGCCATGGATTATGGTGCTAATCTGTCTCACTTAATATAATGGACAGCATTATAGTGTTTATCATTAACCTTTGCTTTCTTAAAGGGGGTTGTCTCACTACAGACGTTGATGGCGTGTCGATAGGATATGCCATCAGTGTCTGATAGGTGAAGGTCCCTTACAGACATCATAACGTAACTGGACGTCATACATCAGCAAATGGTTAACTTCTATTTCACAAGGCAGAGTGGGGGTCACCGGGCCCAAATGAACACCTGAATGGTGGTCATAGGTACTACTTGCAGCAGTCAGTAAAAATAAAATATTGGCATTACTGTGTACGGAGATAGATTTCTATTTATCTTGTAGTAGTACACGATCACTATTATCTGACAGTGTGGGTGTCACACTTATAACTATGTCGTTAGTTATATTACAAAGTAACATTTTTTATTATAGTTCTTATTTTAGCAAGTCATTGGTATTAAAGAGAAAAGCCTTAAAGGGAATGTGTCATCAAAAAATGACTTATTGTTTAACTCACGTTTTTATATGTTAAACACATTTTTTAGGAATTTTTGGTTATTTTTTTTTAATTTTCCATAGCACTTTCAATATTTTTTATTTATTCTTAAATCCTGCAGTTTTCACTTTGGCCACTAAGCCTGATAATAGTCTGACACTTCCTGTTCTGTAGAAGGAGATTTTCAGTGTCTGCTCACTATCGGTAAAAGCAGGGTCAAACTGAAAGGAGACACCGGTGTGAATAGATAACACAGACTCTACCAGTCACAAGAGGAGATGTCACAGCTTCCCCTCTCACCTCCCTGCACAGTGATTTCTTCCTAGGTCACAGAGCATGAATAGAAAACTCTCCGATAGACGTCTATGGGACAGAATTTGTCTTAAGAATCCTATGTGCATGAAGCTGCTGTAAAGTATCTCTCTGACTGCTGTTAAAGCAGTGCAAGCAAGAATGTCTTCCCCACAATTATATATAGACGGCCGAATAGAGAAATCTACAATCAGGAAATAAAAACGGCCAAGAGGAAAAGAATATGGATCAGAGGCTTAATTTAATAAGTAAAGAAAAAAATTGGCGATAGATTCCCTTTAAATGTAATCAAACTTGAGGAAGCTATATCTTAGACACCCCTCCTCCTTGTCCATTACAAGTTTCTGTTTAACAAATTTAGAAGTACTAGTGTTTGTTCAATGAGTTTGCAATATCTTTTTTTTTTACAACTAATCAATACATACTGTACACCCAGGTGACTGCAGTTCATTGGCGCATGCTATGTAGTAACTGCAAATAACTTTCTTGCAATAGCAGATGCTGACCTGATAATTCTGAGAATGCTAAACCACCAGGTAATACTGTCTTAAAGGGGTTTTTCTCACCACGCAGTTTCACAGTCATAGCCTGCTTTAAATTCACACAAGCTGTTCAGGCTGTGGGTGGATCTATAGCAGTGACTGACACATCAGCTCGACTGTTCCTAATTAGTCCTCTTACACTGACAACAAGTGCAAGAGATTTATAAAGTGTATTGCACCAGGCTGCAGAGCTCTAAAGAGAGTTTACTTAGCTAAATGAGAAGCACTCAAAGTCCGTTATTAGACATAAGACTCTGCAGGAGGTGCCTCACCATGGATGATGGCAGTTTAGAGCAACGAGACATAAGAGAGCAGGAGGAGGTCGTAATCAGAGAAACTTGTGTGCTCTAAGAGGAGATAAAAATTCTTTATCTCATGACCAAAGAAAAATCAACCAAGCAATATATTTTGAGAGAATCTTCAAGTTTCTATCCCTTCATGTTAAAAGCCAATCATTATAGTGAGAAAACCCCTTTAATTAAACATTGGGACTATTATTATCAGATAACACCGTTTTTTTTAAAGTACTGCCAAACATAAATTGTTGATCTATAAATTACAATTCATTTCTTATCTCCTCCATTACTCTTTTAATTTCTTCTAAAATAGATTTCCACCTGGGCCTAGACACATGGTTATTTTCTATCTTTTTACATATAAAAATGACACTGATCAATGGAGCATTGTTTGACAGATCTCATTTTAGGGAATTGTTGCTACTTGTTACACAGTGAGTGACAAATAATTCATACAAACATATTACTTTTGCTCAATTGGAAATATGAAAGTTATCACAGCTGTTATTGGCACAAAATGCAATTTGAGACCCATAAAACAGAGCTTCTGGTTTCTCTAATATCGTCTTTGTGACATCTGCAAAATTGATAGCATATTGTGCATGCAATAAAAATATTATGCAACCTACACAGCTGAGAGCATATGACAGCTACTAAAGAATACTGTGTACATAGGGCAATAATGTAATCGAAAGTCGTATGTACTTTTCTGAGGGGTTTCACTAACACAAATTAAAGAGTACTTCCAAATACAAAGCCTCTTTCCATAAATTAACAGTACAAGCAAAAATAAGAAACTTTGCAATAGATCTCATTAGAGAACAATGCTTCTTTCTTCACTTTCCTTTCCTCTTCCTACTGCATTGTTATCAGTTTACTTCGTCACAAATTACTCCTAGAATCCATCTTGCAGGAATGACGGAAGCTTCACTGAAAGCTCAGTTTACAGCTACCTTTAGTAGTCTATTGAGAGGGGAGGTTGGAGTAAAGCTGGAGGGCATTAGACAACAGTAAGCTGCAGTGTAGCTGTAAGTCTAGCACTGGAGTTAGATGAAACAATCACTGTACAATCAGCACCATCTCACCTCCCCCCCTCTAAGCAGACTTCATGTAACGACCAGTGGTGTCAGTGTGCAGGCATTTGGGGAGCTTCTGGTCCACCGCGAACGTAGATGGTGTAGGTGGAGACCACGCCAGGAAGTGGAGTCTGAGGGTAACCCCGGTCTTCATCGGAGCCCAGAGGTGACGGGTTCTGGTGCTTATAGCCATAGACGGGTAGCAGAGTCCCAAGCAGGTAACTGGCAGGAAACAACAGGAATCTAAGCACGTGATAGCACAGGGTTAACACAGGTAAACCAATATAGCAGCAGCAATACTACTACTACTACAACGACAACGACCCCTGAGGCAGAGGCATGAAGTTCCTTTTAACAAAAGAGGTCACAGGTCATTGGGCAGCTAATTAGGAACTGTCCCTTTATATAGCAGTGCACAGGCATGTGTGCACGCAGAGGAAGGCAGAGAGTATGGATATGCGCTGGTTAGCGTAACCGAGCAGGAGCGAGGACAGGTGAGTGCACAGCAGACACAGCGGCAGATACAGGAGTAGGAGCAGGGACACAGCCATGCCGCGATCCACAGCGGGGGCCATGTCATGGACCATGGGGAAATCAGTGGAGGCATGGACACGTCCGTGAACCATGACACTTCTTGGGGCAGCCGTAAACGGATCTTTTTGTGAAGCAGAACCCTGTTGCCTATGCAGAACAGATTCTGTTAGTGATCTATGGGTGAACAGATGTGAATGGAAGGGGCGAAGCTGACAAGAAAGCATTTTACTCTAATAGAAAGTTTATTTTTGCTTGTCCTTTTGGTTTCCGGAAAGCTGTTTTACAATTTGGTCCACATGGTATGGGATTTTTCGTAGGATTTTCAGACGGTTTTCGGATTTAGAAACCATCTGAATACAAATCAAAATCAGACAGGTATATTTTTACTGTCGTGTGGACCTACCCTTAAAGGAAAGCGTAAGCTTCTCCAGTTTCTTTCACTATTCAGCCAATGTAAAAAATCATTACAATTATTTGAGTTAAAAAAAAAAGAGATGGCAATAAGGTTCCTTTACATTTTCCAGTACTTTATACAGCAAGTTTGTTACTGTAATATACTGCTCTCTTCAAGAGCAACATATTACAAGAGGTTATCCCCTGAAACAAGAAAATCTAGAAGACTCATTTTTATTAGTCAACTGTCTTCATGAAGTGAGACCTCTCTGGCCCCCCACATCAGTGTCTGGTGGCTGATTGCTATACACGCAAATTCTGATTTTTGTACTTACCGTAAAATCCTTTTTTCATCTTATTCATTGGGGGACACAGCACCTTCGGTGTAGGCCCTCGCCCTAGGAGGCTGACACTAGGTGGAACCAAATGTGTTGGATCCGCCCTGATGGACAATATTCCTCCTACTGACGCCAGGCTACTCAGTTGGTACAAAAGCCGTAGCAAAGATGATAAACCATAGTCCAACTCCAAGGAGAAAACATCAAATGGGAATTGGAGAAAAACAATAAAAAGGGAGAGACTTGTGTCCTCCAATAAATTAGATGAGAACAGGATTTTACCGTAAGTGCAAAAATCCTAAATTCTCGTCGATATCATTGGGGGACACAGCACCTTGGAGGTCAAAAAGCAGTCCCAGAGGGTGGGAAAAAGGTCATCAAGGAAAACATTTACCAGCAGTGGCAAGCCTTATCACAAGGCTGCCTGAAGTACCTTACAGCCAAGGCTTGCGTCAGCCGAGGCCAAGGTATGGATCTGATAGAACCTAGAAAAGGTATGGACCGAAATCCTGGTGGCAGCCTTGCAAATCTGTAACACTGAAGCTTGATGCCGGACCGCCCAGGAGGAACCAACTGCTCGTGTAGAATGGGAAGTGAACCGAAACGTAAGAGGCTGACCCCTCCGGAATTGCAGACCGAATTCAGCTGACAATGGTGGACTTAGAGGCTTCCAGGCCCCTGCACGGACACTCTGGAATGACAAAGAGGGCATCAGAGCGCCTAAAGAGTTCAGTGGCCGAGAGGTAGATCCGAATGGCCCCGGCAATGTCTAAACAATGTAACGACCAATCTCAGGTATAAGTGGGGGAGGGACAAAAAGAGGGCAGAATTACGTCCTCATTGATATGAAATGCTGAAACCACCTTAGGGAGAAACGAAGGAACGGGCACAGGACAACCTTGTCCTTATGGAGTGCAAGGAAAAGGGATTTACAAGACAGAGCAGATAGTTCAGACACTTGACGGATGGAAGTTTTGGCCAGAGAGGGAAGAGGGAGATCAGAGAAAACTGGATCCATGGTAGAACCAGCACGTCTGCTGCGAGAGCCAGGGGATCATACTTCAAGAGCTGATCATTGAGGCAAGATGCGAACAGATTGACATCTGGCGTGCGCCACCTCTGGCAGAGAAGATGAAAAATCTCTGATAGAAGGGCTCACTCCCCGGGTTCACCAATGCTCGACTGAGATGATCGGCCAACCAGTTTTCCACACCTGGAATGAAAATCACTGACAAGATCGGGAATGAACGCTCCGCCCAGCGAAGGATCCTTGAGGCGTCTAGAAAAGCCGCCAAACTCTTGCTGCCTGCTCAATGATTTAGATAGGCCACTGCTGTGGTGTTGTTCCAAATCAGTCACCCCTGAATGAGAGGTAACCAATGCAACAGCGCTAGAAAAATGGCCCCGAGTTCTAGGACATTGATATGGAGCGTGGATTCTCTGAGGGACCAGAGACTACGAATTGTCCGGGTGCCAATGATGGCGCCCCACCCTGATGTGCTGGCATCTGTGGTGATGATCAGCCATTGCGGGAGCAAAAAAGACTTCCCCTGATGGAGCACGGGAGAGACTAACCACCAGCCGAGGTCGATTCGGACCCCGGGTGGAAGGCAAATAACTCTGTCCAGGGACATTAGAGAACCATCCCAACGACACAGGATTGCCTGATGCAGGAGGTGCGAATGAAACTGCATGAAGGACACCACTTCGAAGGCAGCCACCATCCTGCTAAGAACCTGAATGCAAGTGCGAAGAGTATATGGGGTGCGCTTCTGAAGTAAAGAAATGCCCCCCCATAAGTGCTGAAAACTTGACGGACAGGCTTTTGGATGATCTGCAAGACTGCCAGGATGAGGCTGGTTTGGTCGAGGATAGCTTGGCACCCATGGAACGAGGGGCCTTCCCTGCAGCCGGTCTGTAGGAAAAGTCCCGAAAGAACTGGGGGCATTTCTTGCGTGGACGCTGGTACGCTTGCTGACTCTGAGGGAGAACACCACTATGACCCCCAGTGGCTTCTGAAATAATCTCGTGCAAATGTTTGCCAAACAGCTTACCACCAGTGAAAGGAAGCGCAGTCAACATGTTCTTGGAGGCTGTATCCATGACCAAGATTTTAGCCACACAGAGCTAGAGAGTCAGCATTAGCCAACACTCTAGCCAATAAACAAGCCGATTCGAGCGATGTCTCACTTAGGAACTTAGCAACCCTCATGAGCTGGGAAGTAAGAACCAATAGCTCCTCCCTAGAGGCCCCAACTGATAGTCCTTGCTGCAGCTGTTTGGACCAGACCGAGCAGGCCTTGCTGAACCAAGATGATGCAAACGCTGGCCGCAGGGACGCCCCTGCTGCCTCAAAGATGGCTTTACAAAAACCATCAAGCCATTTGTCTGGGCCATCACTGAGGCCAATTCGGACTATGAGCCAAAAGGGCACAATTTTTTATGCTGTTTGGGTAAAACTACAGCAGATCTGCCTTACATTACGGTGATAGGTCTGCTTTAAGGGAGATATCATGTAATGAACACACATGCTTGGTCCTCCAGCATGAAAATGCTCTGTAGTCAGTTTTCTAACTTTCCCTCTCTATTAATTCAGAATTTTCTGTTTGTAGATATGGTTTGGAAACCCGGCGGCTGTAGAGCAATTCTGTACTTGCTGAACCTCAAAGGGGCATTTAAACTGCGGAATAACATAGCATGGAGAGTACATCACATGAGCTGCTCAGTGCAGATCTGGCCATGAGTTGCAATAGCCTGTAATTTGACATAATGATTGCAAGGTCACAGGCTGCCTAATAATTACTGATGCTCAGCTGAGGTTGTTATTCTGTCTGTTATCTAGTGTTCAACTTGTCACATAGCAAGCCAGTGCTTATGCCTAACAGTGCGACATTGAACCTGTTGTCCAACCTTCCATGTGTTCAATTTGAAGTTCTGCATTTTCAGACCATTCTGACAACACCGAATACTGAAGGCCAGTGACTCCAGCATCCAAAAGTCAGGGTAGTTGTAGCATCACAACTGCTAGAGAAATACAGGCTGGAGACCTGTGCTATAACATACAGTTGAGTCACATTATTATAACCACTTCCTACTTTCAACATTGGCAGCGCTTGGCTGATGAAGGAAGTCACGTGTCGTGAGCTGGCTTGGAGTGTATATAAGATGTGCAATAGGCTGTCTGCACACGCATCTCTCATTGCTGTTCCTGGTAAAAGGGGTGATTTCTCAGAGTTGCAAAAAGAGAATATTATTTGCTTTCGGTCCAAGGGTGCGAGTGCTTCGAAAAAACAGGGCTGTGGAGTCGGAGTCGTGGAGTCGGTGCCTATTTTGCATGAGTCAGAGTCGTCATAAAAGGGACCGACTCCCACTCCCAAAATATATAATTAGTTAGTCCAGTTAGTTCGATGCAGTGCAAAGAGCAAGAGGAATTGGGTCCGGCCAGTGCTACTGCTCCCATATCTTCAACCTTATCACATGAGGAGTGTAATTGATGACATGGAGCAGGCAAACAGATTTCAGCAAAATTTTTCACCTGCTTTCAAAGAAGTACAAGAGTTCAACCATTCATCAAAACGGACTATGGCTGAGGCAATTCCTTTATACGCTGACATTGTTAGAGATGTTGCCCCTGTGGTCACCGCTTTGCCCCCAACCCAAGTTACTGTAGAGAGGCTGTTCTATAGCCTGGAAATAATAAGATCAGATGTGAGGTCATGTATGTGGGATCTGATGGAGGCGATACGATTTCTCAGAACAAATTCCACGAATGTTCCTGCAGTGTTTTGCATATTTACAATTTTTTTGTGTTCTAAAGTCATATTTTACACTGACAAGAAAAATGGTAACATTTTGTTTTAAACTTGTGACTTTCAGGCTCCATATCTCTCCATCCACTACAGCTTTGTACATGAGGCTACGTATTTATATACAGTCATCTTACCTTTTTCTTATACATAAATTTGACTTGCAAGGCATTTAGCATCTGCTTAGTTCTGCAGATTTTTGGGTCCTGTAACTGCATTGTTACTGTTTTGCTCCTAAAAATTCAAATGTTAATTTTATTATTTTGTTAGCATTTGGGAAATCCCCCTTTGGTTTTCAATACTGCCTGAACCCTCTGGGCCCTGGATCAGATTTCAAGCATATTTGACTAAAATCTGATCCCAGGTCTCTTCTTCACATTCCCCAATGTTGGGTTGCAGACTGGACTTGGATACAAATACAGCTTTTTCTTCAAACTCTCCCCACAAGTTTTTCAAAAGTTCAAAACATTGTTACCTTTTTGCTTGTCAGTGTCTGTTCTGCCTAAATAGCTTGATTATTGTATCATAAGGTGATTAAAAAAGCCTGATGTTACCACTTTACTACAGTAAACTTATCACTTAAACATGCGCCATGTATGAGGGAGTCAGGAGTCGGAGGTTTGGGAAATTGAGGAGTCGGAGTCGGGGCTTTGGCTTGCCGACTCCACAGCCTTGCTAAAAATGCACTATTTTGTGAACTGTTCGCATTCTACAGTGGTGAACATGTATCGTGAGTGGACAGATGGCACCATTGCGAATAAACAACATCAAAAAAACTGAGGAGCAGCGTGTACCATTGATGTGAGAGCTGAGAATGTTGGCTACAAAGGTGTGCGAGAGAGCGGACTAATGCTACAATAGAGCAGCTTACCACCGAAATAAACCGGGGGCTACTAGATGAGTGTCTAAAACAACAGTTCTGTATATCCTACTGCATATGGGGCTCCAAAGCACCTCTGCTAATGAGGTTGCATTGGCAGAAAAGGTTAAATTATCAAGACAGTATCGCAATTAGACCTCTGCTGATTGGCAAAGGGTGTCTTCTCTGATTAATCATGTTTTCTGCAATGACGGATGGTCATTGTCAGGTAAGGGCCAGGGAGAACAAACACCCTGCAACCAGTTATGGAAGAACACAAGCTGGTGGGGGAAGTTTTATGGGCTAGGGGATGTTTTTGTAGCTTTCTCTGGGCCCACTCATCCATGTTGAAGGCACTCAACTGAATATGAATCCATCCTTGTAGATCATGTAGACCCATAAGAGCTGGCAGTTAGAGGTCCCTTCATCATAACCTCTCCTAAACATTTTTCGGTAAATAACAACTCCATAAAAGCTATAGAAGTCTGTTCCACTGAAGCCCGGTTCGCCCTTCCTTTATATAATATCAGTGTTGATAAGCAAAGCATCCGGCACATCTGGGGGTGGAGCAGAAGGGTTTGTAATACAGATTATTGCAGCTCTGCAAATATTTAGGTCACATTTTCTTGCAGAAGAATGATTTCTGTTTTTTTTTTTACACATTCATAGTGTGCAAATATACGTAGGTGGATCAAGATTGAAGGGGAGAACATTGGGGACTGGTGAAACACATATTCTTGCAGTTGGTGGAGTTGATAACATCGTCCCTTAAGAATTCACATTAGCACAAAAAGTTTATAAACCGATTGTGTTAACTCAAAAGGACTTGATTGCCATTTAAAATATGAATCTTTCAATTTCAACACATATACTTGTAGGAGGATGATTCTTATTAATGAACAGTATGAATACCACATATGTAAAGCAGTGATAGCCATAATGATAAAGTAATGTCTATGTAAAGGTAAGCAAGGGACTGGCATAGTCACTGAGCTCAGCTACTCTCCTCTGTCACATAACCCTTTATATACCAGAGCTCAGCTTCTCTCCCTCTATCATATAACCCTATATATCCCAGAGCTCAGCTTCTCTCCCTCTATCATTAACCCTATATATC
Source organism: Phyllomedusa bahiana (assembly GCA_025379985.1). Lineage (NCBI taxonomy): Eukaryota > Metazoa > Chordata > Amphibia > Anura > Hylidae > Phyllomedusa > Phyllomedusa bahiana. The sequence goes on from JAODAL010000927.1 coordinate 73,692, forward strand.
CCCGAGCTCAGCTTCTCTCCTCTATTATTTAAACCCCATATATCAATAGTCAGCTTCTTCCCTCTATCATATAACCCCATATATCACAGAGCTCAGCTCCTCTCCTCTATTTATATATAACCCTATATATCCCAGAGCTCTAGCTTCTCTCCCTTTTATATAACCCTAATAATCACAGAGCTCAGCTTCTCTCCTTATCATATAAACCCCATATATCACAGAGCTCAGTTCTTTTCCCTCTATAATATAATCCTATATTATCACAGAGCTCAGCTCGTCTCCTCCATCATATAACCCTATAAATCACAGAGCTCAGCTTCTCTCCCTCTATCCTATAACCCTATATATCACAGAGCTCATCTCCTCTCCCTCTATCATATAACCCTATATATCACAGAGCTCAGCTTCTCTCCCACTATCATATAACCCTATATATCACAGAGCTCAGCTTCTCTCTTCCATCATATAACCCTATATATAACAGAGCTCAGCTCTGTGCTCTGCTGCACGGGTTTTCCATAGCGCCCCACTGTACTCATTTTCGGCCGTTTATTTAGGCGGTCTGCAAAACTGCAAACCGTCTGAAAAACCGTCCAAAAACCCGTGCAGTGGGGACATGCCCTTACTGTCTCTGCCAGTATTTTCTCTAATTTTTCTCAAATCCTATAAACGCACATATCACAGAGCTCAGCTTCTCTCCCTAGATCACATCCTGCTTTTAGGATAACCTCTACCACACGACAGGTTCAATTTAAGTTCTGTGCCTTTCTTCAAAGACTCTAAGATGAGCTACTTCTCAGTACACCTGACATGCTACACTATTGTGGTATTCTTCCATCCTTTGGTCCACTGCCTACAACTACGGCCATCGGAGCACTTTTTCCCATATATTTACATCCTGAACTTTGCTTTGGTGCGGATGCATAACCTCAAATTGCATTTCCTGTGCCCTCCTCATGTGGACTCTTCCGCTGTGCAAAACAGCCACCACTTGGCCGAGGAACCCTTGTAGAGTGGGGTAACTACTACCATAATAGCTTATTGTGGTTTTGTACTGATCACAACCACATAAGGTTAGTAGATACCCCATGCATCAGTAGCAGCATTCCATCTGTATATTGAAATACTATTTGAGGAAGCCGGTTTCTGTTTTGTTTTTGCTCTCAAAATGGAGGCATACAGAAATCCAGTAGGGTCTTATGAAAGTTAACGATTATGGTCAATGTTATAATGATGGTGCCCTGTAAGTAATGGAATGAATAGCTGCATAAAGGTATTCTTGCATTCCAATTATGCTGGCAATGTGGCGTTTTAATGAAGTGCCCTTTAAATTGCTAAATCATGTGTTTTTTACTAAATACATTCCACGCAAGATTAACAAAAGTTAGTTTCTACATATTCAAAAGGTCCCTGTGTGAGCGACATAAAACCCACACATCAGTAACTCCATGTGAACGCCTACATACATGGCACACTAAGATTAAAAATAGTAAAGTCATTTTGCTCAATGTACACCCACCGTTCATAATTAACATGAAAGAAGAGCGAATAAAAGAAAAGTTTTTTCTTTCCCTTGAGCAAAACATTTTGTGTGGTTTTTCTGCTGAAAAACATCGTCTTTTGTTAATTGCTAACATCTTAAACATAGCAGCCAAGTTGTTGATCTTTCATATTAGCGCATGTTACCTTTCGGTGACTATTATTAAAGTGGGATTATATTGAAATAATAAACCACAGTTACAGGTGATTTTTTGTTTATGTAGAACACATCCATGGTTATTATGTATATAATAATATTATATATATATATATCTAATAGGGCTATTCTTTGGTAATACTATATGTTACCAAGGCAAGCCACTTCTTTTTGTCAGTACGTATAATACCAAAGAAAGAGAACTCAGCATTCTAACCTACAATCAATACTTAAAGGGGTTGTCTCACTACATTGATTCATCTTACCTCAGTCCTGTTTTCTTGAAGGAAAGAAGGACACTCATAACACGAGTGAAATTAGGAGTTTTTCGTGGCGCTTTCAGGGGCAAAAACAAAACAAATAATATCCAAGAATATAAATATCACAAATAATAAAAAATACAAGTGTTATAAAAGTAAATATAAAACGGGAGCTACGCGTTTCGCCGCTTCCTCAGGCACATAAAACAGTAAGATAACAGGGCTTTAAACATTTCAAAATGAGACTGAGGTTAATGAAAAATTAACCCTTACAAACTGTTATAACATGACAAATTTAGACAAATAAAAAAAACAGATTTACCAGGTATAAAAACATAAATATGTTTAAAAACATTACAAAAAAATTTAAAAACAATATCCAAGAATATATAATTATACAAATAATAAAAAATACATACGTTTTCATAAATATACAATTTAAAATATAAAACATGTACAAAAATAAATTATGCTGATCCCGGGAATTGAACCCTCATTGTCTACTTCAAGTCCCCTATGTTAAAGTCCCCTATATGGTTACATAGGGGACTTTAACATGGACAATGAGGGTTCAATTCCTGGGATCAGCATAATTTATTTTTGTACACGTTTTATATTTTAAATTGTATATTTATGAAAACGTATGTATTTTTATTATTTGTATAATTTATATATCTGGATATTATTTGTAATTTTATTGTAATGTTTTTAAACATATTTGTTTTTATACCTGGTAAATCTGTTTTTGTATTTGTCTAAATTTGTCATGTTATAACAGTTGTGTAAGGGTTAATTTTTCAATTAAGCCTCGGTCTCAATTTTGAACTGTTTAAAAGCCCTGTTTTCTTCCTGTTTTATGTGCCTGAGGAAGCAGGGTAGAGTCCCTGCGAAACGCGTAGCTTCCGTTTTATATTTACTTTAATAAACCAGCTTGATGCTTAAAGTGGTTGTCTCGCTACAATGATTGGGTTTTAATTAAAAGATCTTTAAAAAACAAGCAGCTTTGCAATATATGTTCATTACAAATGTCCTACTGAATTTGAGTTATCCCTGGTAGTAGGAGTGCATCAGCTCCTCAAATCACTTTAGCAGCCGACCTGTTGATTTTTATCTCACTGGCTGCCAGACCTGGTGACTCATCAGATTCTGAATAAAGGTCAGAGCACAGAGCCCCTCCCACACAGTATGTAATGCTTCTGTAGGGGAGGGGGAGGGCTCTACTCCCTGTGTGTAGCTGTGCTGCCTGGATTAACCCTGTGTGTGCCTGCTCCCTCCTGCTCTCTACACAGATTGAGGAGAGCAGAGGTGAGGCTGATCTGTGGTCAGTACGATGTGATAGCAATGAAGTGTGTTACTATAATCATGATGTGTCTGTGGAACTCTGACTATACTAATAGAACAGATCAGGGGGGCATGTGAACAGTTCATATCCCTCCCTGCTCTGCTGTATTAGTGACACATCATGATTATAGTAACACACTTCACAGCTGCCCTGTATCTGTTCTGACAGGGTTTGTTTTGTTGTTGCTTGAGATGTCCGTGGAGATTTTATGCTAAGCAGGGGTTATAGGAACCTTTACATCCCATCTGCTCTGCTATTAGCATACACAGCTTCACAGTCCTCTCCACACTCATAGATCAGCCCTCTCCCTGCTGTCTCCTGACTCTGTGCAGCTGATTCAGCAGTGAGCAGCAGATCTAGGCAGGCACACATGGGGTTAACCCTGACAGAAAACCCTTTTCCTCCCCCCTCCCTGCTGTATAGAAGTTACTGCAGTTGGAGGAGGAGAGCTGTCTGTGTGCTGAGGGGAGGGGGGAAGGGGGAGGAGAAGAGGCAGGCAAGAAGCCCGTCCCTGAATTCAAAAATCCTTTGCTGCCAGACACATTGAAGTAGGCTGTAATGAGACAACTCCTTTAAGTTGGCTTTTCTTTGAATTGTTTTTGCCCCTGAAAGCGTCACGGGAACTCTTAATTTCATTCGTGTTACGAGTGTCCTTCTTTCCTACTACTGCTGCTGGAGTCTGCTGGGCTGCGAGATGGGAGGTTTCCTGAGCTGCTCGGAGAGGGCGAGGTGCAGCGGATCAGCTGTGGGCTGTTAAATTTAAGCTTTAATGTGAGCTGTACCATACCTGTACAGCTCTAAAAGGTGAGCAGGATAGTAATTAGTTTAAAGTCGCACCCTGTGTTGTAAAGCTGTAACGCATATTGCGCTGTGTGTCTGCTCTTCTGTCCCTGAGGAACTTCATTGGTGGAGCCTGGGATACTTGAAAAAGTCCTGTTTTCTTGGTTTCACTTTGAATTCAGGGGCGTGTTTACTGGCTTCTACTTGGCTGCAGTAAAAGCCAGGTCTGTAGCTATAGCAACCAGTGCTGGCAACCTATCAGGAGAGATTGAACAGGTCTGTAGCTATAGCGACCTGAGGAGCTAATGCAGCCCATACAAGAAGCAATATCTCAGAATAGGTAGGATACTGTTAATGGACATATATTGCAAAGTGACTTGTTTTTGCAAGATCTTTAACATTAAAAGCAATCCTTGTAGCGAGACAACCCCTTTAAAGTGAGAGTCCGCTTATGACCAACAATGTTTTTATCTCAATAGGTTCAAAATTTCCTAATATATTTTATAATAATACAGTATTCTATAGAGATTAAAGGGGTTTTCCCATCTCCCAGTTTGCCTCCACTTACACAGGCCTCTCTTGCTGCATCTCTTTTCGAAAACAGGTGTGTTGTCTAGCGTTACCAGTTCAGACCAGCAGCGTTCCGAGGATGTCATCACGCCACTGGTCAGAACATGAGCACTTCCGATACTGCTATGAAAACAACAGCATCAGGAAATACTTCACCTAGGGAATCATCAAAACTATCAATGGTAAGAGCAGTTGTTCTGATCCCCCACTCCAGCTCTGCAATGTTTCCCCTGTTATCTCCCAGTTTATGCAAATAATTTATATTTTAATACGTGTTCCCCTAAACCTGGCCATCGATCCCCTCCAGCTAAAAGGACACAGCAGGGATTGACATCTCAAGCCCAGCCATTGCTCTTACAATACAAAAATGGCTAAAGACCAGATCCACTGCAGAGGTGGCTGGCACCTTTAATGTGTCTCGTCAAGTACAAAGAATTGCAAAAAAAGATTTGAAGAGACTGGAGATGTTTTTGACAAGCCCAGGTCCGGCAGACCCCACAAGACAACTGCTCAGGAGGAACGTTTGTTGGTTCAAAAATCAAAAGCCAGCCCCTCTTCCACTGAGCACAGCTCCAACAGGCCTGGTCACCTCAAGTCCCTGTGTCAACTAGAACAGTTTGTAGGATTCTGTCTCGAAATGGCCTCCATGGTCGAATCAGTGCCCAGAAGCCAGCACTTAACAAAAGGCAATTAAAAAAACCGTGTGGCAATTGCCGAGGCCCACAGCCTGCTGAACGGATGGATGCTGGAAAATTGGCAGACGGTGGATTTCTCAGATGAATCTTCAGTTCAATTACACCACAGCCGCCGCAAATACTGCAGGAGACCTACTGGAGCCCCTATGGGTCCAGATAACACCCCAGAAAAACATGTTTACAGTTTGGTGGAGGAAAGATCATCGTCTGGGGTTACATTCTATTAGGGGTGTCGAAACATTTGCAAGTGGAAGGCAATATCAATAGCCTAAAATATCAAGAATTAATTAGCGTACTGCAGGATGTGCTCATCTCATACATCCCTCTTGACATCAAGAGTTCTCAAGGCGCTCCAGGACAGCCACCCAATAACCAATAACTGAACATCATTGAGGCATGTGTTGGGGTAGATAAAAGAGGAAACTTGGAAGACAAAACCAAAGTATCCCCTGGGGGACCCCCCCGGGAGGGGGGGCGGCACCACCCCCCACCCCCCCCACACCCCCAAAAAATTAAACAAAAGGGGGGGAAACACACAAACAAAAACACAAAAAAAAAAAAAGTGAGAAAAAATTGGTTGAATATAGGGAGGATTCAAGAAATGAATATGTTTGATATTAATGAGGTAAATTAATAATATATTGGTATTATTCATTGTCGAAACCGCATGGATGCAGTCCTTTCAAGTTCAGGAGAAGTCACACAAAATATTAAATATGGCTCAATAGCTAACAACTTCATCACAACAATGTTTATGAAAAATATCTCTGTATTTGAAGTGAATTATTTGTTTTGATTTTCCACATTACACTTTCTGTGGGCGACAAAACTTTTGTCTTCCCAATCTGACCTTGTCCTTAAATTGATCATATTTCAGCAGTGAAGCAATTTAATCGTTTAACAAAACCTCATTTGGGAAGATTTCAGCTTTCATGAGTCATTCCTAAAACCAGTGGATGAATTTTAAATCAGGTCATAAGCTTTGGTTTCCACAACATGGATAAGTGACAGAACTTCTGTCAGGGACTGTATCTTTGAAATGGAGAAAAAGTTAGAACAGAAATATATTTGGCAATATTATTTATCTTTGCCTACATGTTTTACATTAATCAATGAGATTGGAATACCTCTTAAAATGGTAAAACTTTGGCAGCCTGTACACACACCAAAAAGAAGATATGCAGTTTATCATATACGGTTTGTATACTGAGCTCAAAAATAAAACTGTATGCACTAAGCTCCTCAACAACCCCATTGGTGGTGGCTGAAAATAGCCAGATATATTATTTCACTCTATATCCTTGCAGGGGATTTCAAACTAACTGAAAAGCTACTGTAAGCTTGGACTGCTATGAAGAGATATTAAGAAATTAATGTAAATGGAATGTTACACTAAAACAGCATGATATTAAAAGTTAGACATTCAATTTAAATGTGGTAGTTGTATTAAAATTTTCAGCATGACTACCAGTGGCATTTTGTCTCTTAGCCTAAACATGACTTAGTTCCACAAAAATGTGTTGAACCCTTGAACTGAAATAAATCACTTGTATTACTATCCTGTTTCCCGGAAAATAATACACTATCTTATATTAATTTTTCCTAATTTTCAGGAGATGTCATATTTTTCCACGAACATTTATTGTTGAATTCACATTTATTGTTGAACAACAAAAAAAAGAAAAATCATCATTTCTTAATATATTGTTGTTGTGGCATCTCAAACATCAGCAGAACCAGCCAAAGTCTGAATTCCATCAAAATGTCTTGTGACTATTTCCATGTACAACAATCTATGGTACATTTACCGATTCCAGTATTTATGAACAAAGAGCAACATTTATTCAAAGACAATCATCATCTACTGGAACATTATCATCAGAACTCTCCAAACCCTGAATTTCATGGTAAATTTCTCGTGACTCCATTTCTTTTAGTTTCACTGATCCCAATCTCTCATGTGATAGCACTCTCCTTATATATGCACCTCTTGTCCAGGTAGCCTCCCACAGAAGGTAAGATCTATCTAAAAGACCTGCTAATGCTAATGTAGGGCGTGGAGGGAGCTGTAGCAATGACTGCCACTAGGTCTTATTTTCAGGGGAGGCCTTATAGTACTAAGCTTGAAAAAAATTGCAATCGGGGGTTTGTTACATTGGGTCATTGTGCGACTGGCAAATAAAAATTAATATTACATTTTTTTTTTTTTAGAATTTGCATCCTCCTAGGAATAAAAAACAGAAAAATAAACTTTTGAAAGGATTTTACATCAAGCACAAACCAAGAAAACATTCTTTGAACATTAACATGGTGTTAAGGTATACCTCCATTATAAAATGACTCCATAAACCAACAGTACAAGTGAAGATAACAAACTTAATATATAGTCTAAATTAGTAAAAAGCTTCCTTCTTAACTTATTAGCCTCCATTTCTCCCTACCCCTGCTTTCTTATCTATGTGCCCAGTCCTAAACCACTAATGAAATCAGTCTTGGAAAGAAAACAAGGTTCCATGCTCAGTATACGGCTGCCAATAGATGTCTATGGAAAAGAGAGGGGAAGTAAGGGAAAACAGGAAAATGTCAAATACAAGCATGGAGAGCATTAAACAGCAATAAGGAGAAGTGTAGCTGTGAGTCCAGCAATTAGGTGAGATAAAACACTGACTATACAGCCAGCACCATCTCTGTGAACTTTCAGGGAAGTAGTAACCTTATCTACCCTGCAAGAGATATTTTCTCAGTGATTTTTGGCTTTGTGAAGCGTTAAAGGGGTTGTCTCACTAAATTGATTCATCACGACCCTCATGTCCTGTTTTGTCCTGGTTTATTTTGAATTTAGGGAGTGTAGTTTAACCTGGCCATGCTACTAGGCTGCAGTAGAAGCCAGGTCTGTAGCTATAGCAACCAGTGCTCAGTATACGGCTGCCAATAGATGTCTATAGAGAAGAGAGGGGAAGTAATGGAAAACAGGAAAATGTCAAATACTAGCATAGAGAGCATTAAACAGCACTGACTATACAGCCAGCACCATCTCTGTGAACTTTCAGGGAAGTAGTAATCTTATCTCCACTGCAAGAGATATTTTCTCAATGATTTTTGGCTTTTTGAAGCGTTAAAGGGGTTGTCTCACTAAATTGATTCATCTCACCTCAGTCCTATTTTCTTGGTTTCATTTTTGAATTTAGGAGCGAGTTTACCTGGCTTCCATATGCCTTGCAGTAGAAGTGCAGGTCTGTAGCTATAAGGCAACGCAGTGGCTTGCAGCCTGATGGCAGAAGATGATACGCAAACAGTCTTGTAGCTATAAGGGGGGGGGGTGGGCGACTGGGAGGAGCTGAGTGCGAAGCCCGGATACAAATGTGTGTGGGATATCAAGAAAACAGGTACGGAGAGCACTGGGGGTTACGCGTGGCTACATATTGGCATAAGTGACTATGTTTTGATGCAGAGATCATTTAACATAAAAAACAATCCATTATATGAGACAACGTCCGCTTTAAGGGAAAGGTCAGGAGAAAACTGGTGGAGGCTTAGAAGGATAATGAAAAGGAAGACACTGAGCTCTCGGAGTGGATGATGTATAACTACATTTTTGCGATGTATTGGTTGGTAACTGTATTGTGTTTAAGTGATTTATTGGGAAGTGTCTGTTCATAACGCAGTATGGTAAGGCTAAAGCATAACGATTCAGGACTCATAAAAGCAGATACTTACTTCTCCAAGTACTTCAATAATCTCGCGCCGAACCTTAGAGGTTGCATTCATCTTCGTGGTCTGTGTTAATATAACTAAAGTGCCACATGGACATCTCCGTACCTCCTCGTTCGCGGGGTCACCTGGTCCAACATAAAGAGGAATATTGCTTGCTTAATACACACAACATCATCCACCAACACCAAACTGCCCACTCTCTTATAGCAGATGTTATAAAAACAAATTAGGGGATGTATAAGGCAAGACGCAAATTCAATATTATAAGATCCCCTATGTGTTCTATCATACAGTAATAAACTGTAAAGGGGGGTTTCCAGAATGAACAACTTGGCCCCTAAGGAAATGAATTAGTAAAATATTAAACTTAACGGGGTGATCCCATGAAGTCAAGTGTACTGCAGAAGTCGACTGTGCATGACCGGCTATTCTCTCTATTCACTTCTATGGGAGTTAATAAATATAGCGGAGTGTGTGCACTCGGCTATATTTGGGAGCTCCCATAGAAGTAAATTAGGAGGATAGCCGCAAGCGCCACCCTCCTCATTCTCATGCACGGTCGTCTCGCAACTAGTTGCAACACACATTACTTCGTGGGAACCCCCCTTTAAACATTTTGTACTAAACTTACCATACAGTACCGTGCAAAAGAAAAATGCTTTCAACTATATAAATGTTAATAGTGCAAAAGTGTATGAACAAAAGAGAAATCAAAATCAAATCAATATTTGCCTTCAAAACAAGAAGTGATAATAAAGCTCTAATCAGGACTGTGGAATCGGTGCCCATTTTGGTGGAGTCAAGTCGTTATAAAATGGACCGACTCCTAAAATATATAATAAATTGGTCCAGTTAGTTAAATGCAGTGCCAAGAGCAAGAGGAATTGGGTCCGGCCAGTGCTAGTGCTCCTATATATTCAGCCTCATCAGATAAGTTTAATATTGACAAGTATTTGGAAGACACGGAACAGGCAAAGCATTTCCACAGGGGAAAAGATTCCGCTCCCATAGCAAACAGATTGAGCAGATTTCAGCAACATTTTCCCTTCCTTTCAAAGAAGCAGAAGAGTTCAACCCTTCACCAGAACCAACTGCATGAGGCAATTATACCCTGACATTGTTTGGGTATGTTTACATGCAGTTTTAGATATGTGTTTTGATCCATGTTTTGGACCCAAAAACTGACCCAAACACGTATCTACCAATGTGCAGTGTGAATTACATTGATTTCAATATAAAACACGCATCGGCATCAGACGATATATGTTTTTAGTGCGTTTTTCAGATGCGTTTAACAGATTGACATGATTATGTTTACATACGCCAGCAGACACCCCAATCTAACACAAATAGGTTACATTTCTGTTGCAGAAAAAATGTATCCAAACACGTACCACATTTTGGATACGTTTCGATAATAGGCGATTATTGCAGTCGAGAGTGGTCAAAAATTCTTTGGATTGAAAAATTTTGTGTGAACAAAACCTTAGAGATGTAGCCCTAGTACGTGTGTCCGACCACTTTGCCACCAACCCAAGTTAGTGTAGAGAGGCCATTCTCTCATCTTAAAATAATGAGATCAGAATTGAGGTCAACTGTGAAGGAGGATCTGATGGAGGCGATACTATTTAATAATAATAATCTTTATTTATATAGCGCCAACATATTTCACAGCACTTTACAATGTAGAGGGTATAATTACAGACAAAAGACAGACATTTAACTACAGTGAAGAGCTACTTAACAGTGAAGACACAAGGTGTGAGGGCCCTGCTCGCCAAGAGCATATTACAATCTCAGAGGGTAGCATGGGGGAAACAAAAGGGACAGAAGGCTAATTTTACAATGGCCCAGCCATGCTTTATAAATATGGGAGTTAACAATAAAAAATTTGGTGAAGCCTGCCACCATGACTGTACATCCTATATACAGATAAGTTGCCTAGGAGTGCCCTAGTGTAGGGACTGACACATGATTGTGTGATAATAAGGTGGGGTTAACAATTAGTGTTTTGGGATGCCGGCCTGATAAGCTGTTGTTTTCAGTGAGCACTCTAAAAAACATGTCGACGGGCTGGGATTGTGCCTATGGTACTTGTCTAGGATGTTCCAGAGAATGCGGGAGCAGCACGTGCGGCAAAAATCTGAAGAACGGGCATGGGTAGGTTTCGGATGTATTGTTGTCTGTAGTTTGAATGTCTGTAGCTAGAGCTGAGAGAGCGGGCAGGGTGTAAGAACAGGAGATAGGAGGAGATGTATGGGGTTCACACTGTGAGAGAAGCTTTAAGAGTGAGAGGATTAGATTCTTATGCTGTATTCTGTACTTGAATGGGCAACCAGTGCAGTGACTGACACAGTGTAGAGGCATCATGTAAGCGTCTAGGAGAGAAGACAAGCCTGGCTGCTGCATTCAGGATAGATTTGAGGAGGGGAGAGTTTACAGAGAGAGGGAGACCGATAAGCAAGAAGTTACAGTGAGTCCAAGACGAGAATGAATAAGAGCAACAATTAAGTTTGAGTTTGGTTTCCACAGTGAGAAAAGGACGGATTTCTGGAAAGTGTTCCTTGAGGTGCAAGTGACAAGGAGCGGCAAGTAATAGGATATATGGTGTGACAGTGACAGGATCATATCCTAGAAAAACCCAAGACATCGGGCCATCTGCCATAGGTGTTTATGTGTGATGCACACACATGTGAGAGAATCATGCAGAAAGGTGGTTTGGATATAGATGGGGGCGTAAAACAAGAAGTTAGTTTGTGCGAGGTTTTAAATTGGATATGATAGAGAGAGGACATGATGTCAGAGACAGCGGACAGACAGTCACTCTGGATGTTTTGAACGCAGGGCAGAGTGAGGTCTCGAGGAAGAGGTGATATAACTGAGTGATCAATCATCGTAGAGGTGGTACTGGTTAGCCATCCATACTAGATGGCGTTTTATGGGCCTATGTTGAGGAGCTGTATAATTGAGAGTGTGACCAAGAGACTGAACCCCTTGATGTGGACCCCTTACGGCATAGATAGGGTTTGTTGGGTGTGGAGGGGGGAGTGGGGTTAGGAGAGGAGAGTGAGAGGAAGTGAGTAACTCTGTCAATAGAGGAACACAGGAATAAGCGGTTCCAAGACGAGGTTACAATGAAGAGAAACCAAGACTAAGATGCAGTTTCCGGATGCAAATTGTGCTTGAGCAATGCTGGAGAGAAAGATGGAGAATAACAGTGATCAAATGGAGCTGCAGAGAGATCAAAAGAACCAACAACGATTTATATGCCCAGATATATAGCAGTGTATGGAGATCGTCTTACATGACTGTAACTAGCGCAGTTTTTTTGTGGAGTGTAAAGAGCGGTAAACCCTGATTCTGTTAAGAACCAGAAGAGAGTTAGCAGAGAGAAATAGTGCCGGATTAGCGAGAGTAGACGCAGGCTTTTCTCAGAGCTAATAGAGATAAAGGTAAGGTTAGTAGCGCACTGGTCGGAGAGTTGGCAGCACAGGATGGTTCCAGGGAGGGTTATTTTTAGTAAGGGAGTTATAAAGTAGACCACGATTAAATGAGATGATTGGGAAGATCGCCAGTGGAGAGGATAGAGGTAACAGATTGCAGGTGCAGGTGATGAGAAAGGATATCTGGATAGAAATAGAATGAAGAAGGTGGGAGGGGAATGGGGTCGCTAGAGCCAGGGTGTGTGGGGCGCGGCAGACAGGAGAAGTCCCTGGATAACTTCCTTCATGTCCGTTGGGTCTATGAGCTGAGAACACATCTAGAGGATGTGCGGGGAGGGACAGGAGATATGTTCTTGCCTTGGGGTTTGTGGATGAGATGTTAGTGCCTGAATACTAGTCAATTTTGGTCTTTGAAGTGAGTGGCCCAGGGTCCTCAGCACAGTAGGTCAGAGACCGGGCCTGATCTTTAGCCTGAGAAGGTGAAGTGATGTGTCAAACTCACTCCACAAATGTTATTCAGTACGTTGAAAACGTTTTTTTCCCCACTTACTGCAGTGTTTTGCATTAAAATTTGTGTTCTAAAGTTGTAATCCAATAAATATAATTTACACTGACAAGCAAAAGGGTAAGAATGTTTTGAACTTGTGATTTACAGGCTCCATATCTCATCATCCACTACAGTTTATGAGACTACCATCATTTTATAAACAATCATCTTAGCTATTTCATAGAAAAATTTGACTTGCAACTATTTAGCATGTGCTTAGTTATGCAAATTCTTGCCATGTAACTGCATTGTTACTGTTTTGCTCCCAGTGGAGGGGCAATCTTTTTCTTGTTACTACAAATTACAACCTGTTCTCATATTCCCTAATAGCTTAGTGTGTTATTTGGTGGATTCCCAAGCAAAAAGATCACTGGTTCGAATTGAGGAGCAGCCATGAAGAAGATTTCCCAAGAAAATAGAAGCAGCAGCATCCAGTTCATTGCCAAACTGCATCATGTGAGGCCATGACAGCTGGAAGAACACGAAATGAAGTCTGTCCATCCATTCAAAAGTCAGGTTAGCTCATTAAAAGGCAATTTTTTTGTATACTCTAAACTACTGAACATTGGCAGTGCTTATGAAGGTAGTCACATGTACTAAACTGGCCTGGTGGGTAAATAAAGTGTTCAATAGGCTGTCTGTACACAAGTCCCTCGTTAAAGTGATGGGTAAAAGAGACAAAAAAAGGGATGATTATTGGTCGACATTGGTTGGAAGAGCATTTATAGTTACTTCGTTTGTCCATCCAGTTCAGCCTATTGTGCTATAGTGTTGATCCAGATGAAGCGCAAAAATCCCCCATGAGGTAGAAACCAATTGTCCTTATTTTAGGGAAGAAAATTCCTTCCCGATATCAATCTGGCAATAAAAATAAGTCCCTGGATCAACGACCCTTCTTGAAAATCATAGTCATAGTTTGTTAAACTATTAATTCCCTGTTGGCGCACTCCCACCCCACCGCTACCATCAGGCTCCCACACGCCACCTCTCAACTGCTTACAATATGAAATGGGACCAGGCAGGGTTGCCCCCTCTCTCTGTTGCTTTTTGCGCTTAGTATTGAGCCTCTGGCTGCTGCAATTCGGTTGCATGATAATGTTAAAGGGGTCCCGCTGAAGGGACAAGATTTTAAGGTCTCGTTATACGCTGATGATGTCCTCCTTACATTGACCAATCTTATGGTTTCCCTCCCTAACTTACTTGCCCTTTTGACCCGGTTTGGGACTTTGTCAGGTTATAAGATTAATACGTCCAAAACCGAAGCCTTGCCAATTAATATCTCTAGTGATCAGCTCTCTCTCCTAAAAGCCCACCATAAATATAGTGCAGACCGAATGTTTGCGGTATCTGGGGGTCAATCTAACGTCGGCTTATGCCTCTCTCTTTAAAAATAATTTTCCTAAACTAATTACTGATATTAAGAGGCTGTTGGAAAGATGGAATAAATTAGCTCTATCTTTATTTGGACGAATAGCAGCAATTAAGATGACCATTCTCCCTAAGTTGATGTATTTTTTATGAGACCCTGCCCCTTCCTATCCCCATGAAGTTCTCCGTTCTTTGCAATCGGATTTGATTCAACTTATCTTTTGGGGGGAAAAAAAAGGCTTAGGATCCCTCTGAGGGGTTCGGGTTGGCAACAGGGTGGGGGGGGGTGCCCTTCCCCCCAAAAAGGTCCCCCCGAACCCCCCCCCCGGTTCAAATAGTTACGGGGGTGGCTCAATTTGCTTTGCAAATAACACCCTTGGTAAACACTATTTGTTTCCCCAAATTTGGATGGAGGTGAGTCGTTGTGGCAGCCCCCATCCACCCCAAATTTCCTTGCGGGGGCACCACCTCCCAAAATTTAATATTACCTTTTGCATTCCATGTTCCTTACTAGGGATATCAAAAAGAAGAGGGCCATAAAAAAATTTTTTGGGTTAAGCTCTGATCTTCCTACTGACCTCATTTAAAATTCCACCCTATGCTTTGGGATGGCCCGGGACGGAAAATTTAAATCTGAACCCTTTGGTTTAAACCGAAAATTGTTTTACTTTGCGGCGGTGGACCATCGAACTTTTAAAATTTTAAAACGTTTGAATTACTGGCGGTCCGCTCATATCTCCCCCTTTCGGCTACCATTCCACTTTCAGTTTAGACATTTCGTCTCCTCGACATTAAAATCCCCCACATGTCTGCCCCCCTTTTTTGGAAAAGATAGGGTCGGGCGGGACACTCCTCTAAAGTTTTTGATATCATCTATATAAAAACTTCAAATACTTCTAACCCGGACCCCCCAAATCGTTCACTTCCTTTTTGGGTTTTAATGGGAAGAGTATCTGAGGTCTCCTTTTTTCCAGAGACACCTGGAAAATTATATGGAAGCAGGCAGCCCCTCATCCTCTCTGCCCCAACTAAAAAAAAACCAGTACAAAAAAAAAAAATTTTTAATGATTGGAAACCACATCCCTTTCTCTCCAACATAGACTTAAGCCTGATATTCCCGGACTTTTTGCTGGAGATTTTGGGGATCCGGGGGGCAAATTTGCAACATGGTTTTTAACTGTAAAGGGGAATAGGGGCCCTTTTTTGGTTTAAAAGGGTTCCCAGCCCCTTGGTCAAAATTTTAAAGGCAGATTAGGGGTCCCTCTTCCCCCCACAGACCTTCCCTAAACACCCCTTATGCCCCTCTAGGCCCTGGGTTGGGTAGACTCTTCCTATACATTAAAAGGCCTCTAAATGTCTTTTTGCAAATTTTGGAAACAAGCCTTTTTCCCCACTTTAGCTGACTTAAGTTTTCCCCTTTTCAGGAAGTTTTTAAAGAAAAGAAAATCTTACTGCTCTATCTCACAACGAACTTGGGCCTATTTTTATCTTAAATTTTGGAAAACCCTTTGGGGTTTTTACTGTATCCTACCCTGACTTTAGTTTTTTACCCTTTTGGTTTTTAATTGGATTGCAAAACTAGTGTTAGGAGCCCTTTCTTTTTCCTTGTGTGTCCCCGTCCTAGGTCTTTCCCCCCCCCCCCTCTTTTTTTTTTTTGGGCTGTTCCCTTCCCTGTCTTGTGAGTAAATTTTCACTTTAAACCGTCTACAGGGGCTGCTCTCAACGGCCCCCGTGAAGGGGAATTTTGTGGGTTTCGATTTGAAATGTTCTCTACTTAAACCCCCTGAAAATCTACAAATTCTATACGCACTTTGTTTTTCTAATTTTGATTGCACAGTACTCTTAGAGAATTATTGGTACCCCGGGTATGTTTATCGTATTTTTGTACTGAAAACTTTTAAAAAAAAAATTTACAGTTAAAAAAAAAAAATATTTCCCCAACTTGAACCCAATTGGGGCATATGTGGGGCCAAATCAATAGTTTTTCGCTTTTGTGGGTCCTCCCCAAAACCCCCCCAATAGCTTTTAAAGGGTTTCACTGGGAGTCACAAGGGGTCCCCCTTTCCTGTGACAACAAAACCAGGACTATACCGATGACTCCCAATGTCTAAAAGCCCGTCCCAGCTGCACATGGGCGGTTTACCCCCCCTGGAAACTAGCTGGTGGACATTGCTAAAGGAAAATATTGTTCCCATTCAATCTGTCCTATTACTGTATTACGTATATACTGTATATATTATGGTTATTCAGTGACATTCACTTATTGAGGTGTAAGGTTGCGATGAGGCTACTGACTACGTGTGAAGCACCTGGGCAACATCCCCCATGCTGGAAAGTATGTTTATGGTCTTAGGGTGGAGTCCAGTAAGTGGGCAGAGACATCTCATGGGAACATTTGCCTCTTTCTCTCTTTTCCTTACCCCTGCAGCACTTACATCACCTATAGCCTATGTAGCTAACAGGGGCCCACCTGTAGCCTACCAATCTACCAGAGGTCCACCTATAACCTACCTACCAGGGTCTCACCTATATCTTACCTACCGTGGACCCACCTATAGAATACCTACCAGGGGCCACCTATAGCCTACCTACCAGGAGCTTACCTACCTACTAGGGTAGGGTATGTCCTACCTATCTACCAGGGCTCCCCTACCAGGGGCCCTCTATAGCCTACCCACCTACCAGGGGATCACATATAGCCTACCTACCAGGGGCTCATCTATAGCCTACCTAACAGGGATCCACCAATAGCCTTCCTACCATGGACCACCCTATAGCCTAACTACCAGGGGTCTACCTATAGCCTACCTACCTAGGTAGGCTATAGTTAGGCAGCACATATCTATGTGGGGCCCAACTATAACCTACCTACCAACCAGAGGCCAACCTATAGTCTACCTACCAACCAGGGGCCCACCTATACTATACCTATCTAGCAGGGGCCTACCTTTAGCCTGCCTACCTAATAGGGTTCCAACTATAGCCTACCTACCTATGTGTGGCCCACCAACAGTCTACATACCTACCTATTTGGGGCCCACCCATAGCCTACCTACCTATGTGGGACCCACCTACACCTATCTACTTAGCTACCTTAGAGCCCACCTTCCTACCCAGCTACCCGGGGCCCACCTACAGCCTACCTAACAAGGGCCAACCTACAGCCTACCTACCCATGTGGGGCTCACCTACAGCCTACCTACCTAGGGCCTAGCTACAGTCTACTTAGCTACCTCACCTACACCTACCTACTTAGCTACCTGGGGACCACCTAAAACCTACCGACCACGTCCGGCCCACCTACAGCCTATCAACCATGTGTGGCGCACTTAATGCCTATCTACAAACATGCAGCCTACCTACAGTCTATCTAGCTACCTGGGGCCCACCTACAGCCTAGCTACCTGTGGCCAATCTAACTAGGGTCTGCCTATTTACATAACAAAGGCCTAACTAGAGCCAATCTTCCTACATGCAGCCTACCTACCTAACTGGGACAGGCCATAGATGTAGCACAGTCTGAGCACAGTCTCCATGGGGTTAGTCCTCTGTTCCTCTAAGATATGGCCTGTACCCACTCTCCCACCAATGGGAAGTTTGTAAAGAGGTGGTGGACAGTGAGGGTGGTGCTAGAAAAGTGATGATTCTAATATATTTGTGTAGGGTGGCTGGTAGAAGTCATCATGACGGCCTGGACCGGATGCAGAAGAAAAGGCAAAGTGAACGACTTGTCAGAAAAGACGTCTCCTGTGAGTCACAAGATGTAACTGCACTGTAATCTCTAATATACAGCCTGCAGAGCCGGTGTAAACTGGTATCTACCACTATGTGGCGGTAATATTGGTCTTTTTATACTGATCCTTATTTAGTATTAGTATGGGGGGATTATTCAGTCACAAAGTGGTGGTAATTTGGGGTCCTGTTCTGGCGATATAGTCGGGTCCTAAAGTAGTAGTGTTATCAGTTGGTCTTGGTATAGTGGGATTTGCCTGGTAGCAGTATGACTGTGATATATATAGTCAGGTATTTGATCTTTGTATTATCTAGTAATTGCATGACTGTTAATAACGGGCATCGATAAATGCCGATGGTTGGGGTGGGATAGGAGGAGGAGGGCATCCAAATGTTTACCCAGGCTTCTCGAGCTAGATTCCTGGTTATATGTGTGCAGTCTGTGCATCTATATAAGCATTATCACATTACAGTACACGATATATATGAACTTATAGATATTCTACGTGTGTAGATAAGTAGGCATTATAATTTAGTTCCAGGAGATGGTATAGTGTCTTGATCTAGAAACAATGTATATACAGAAATGGCCCTGTTTACACAGCACTGGTTTAAGGTTGGATTCTCAGCGGATTCACCATTTAGAGTCCGCCGAAAATCCGACTGTAACCAGTGCCCCATAGACTGCAATAGAAAATCCGAGCTGTACTCTACACAGCACGGATTTTCTATTGTTGGATTTCTAAACCACCAGCCTCTGGCCGAAATACAAAACTAACCAAATTTTGTGTGCAAATTTGCGGCAAAAACCGCGGTATGGCAAAGTTAAAATACCGCCGGATTTATGTTTATGTAATCTGTACTGTAACGTTCACGTGCTATATCTTTATGTAATGTATGTTGTTTTGTCTCTTCTATGTCAAAAGTATTTTCTTATAAAAGTATCTGTGAGATTATAGGTTACTCCCTTGTGGTGGGTGAAGGACTGGAGTGTGCATATATCAGAACAACACAAGGTAAACAGGCTGTATAACAATCAAAGGTAATGGACTAGAAAAAAAATAAAGGGAGAACTTCAAGTCTCCTTTATAATAATGTGACTCGACTTTGTATAAGATGTAAGAACCAAATGACTTGAAAATAAGAAAGTCTGTAGTTATTTAGTAACTGAAATAAAATTGAGACCTCTACTTTCTGGCCCCGCAGGCTATTATAAAGCACCTGATATCAGAGGACAGTACAGGTAGTCTTTGATATTGAAATAGAGAAAGAAAAATGACTTTGCCTGGTTACACTTTTTATTATAAATTGAAATATTGCATGCTAACCCGAAGTAATACAGCCAAGACGGTGAAATCAAACATTGTTTTCTGTGATTAATTTTTGTCTGGAACCGAAGCAGAGGTTGAATACGATTTTGCTAACTTATATTTTAATGAGAATAAAAACAAAAGAAAAAATTTAAGAATGACAAGAACTCTTAGGTATACAAATGAGCACAATGGAGAATGCCTCTCCCTATTGATCTACTATGTGCACTAATTTATATCTTTGTATAGAGCAAGAAAAAATAAGCCAATAAATCCCTGAACTTTTGTTAGCCATCTGTAGCATCTCATGACAAAGTACCTAACCAAAGTTCTCTAAGTTTAGGACTAATCTTTGCATTCAGCCTAAGCACCAATTGGTTCAGTTATGGTTATTGTCTAATATCCTGAAGAGTTGGGTTTTTAAGCTGCTTTTGAATATTTTAAAACTTGGAGAGAGACTTTTGTGTTGGGGTAGTGAGCTCCATATAGAGGAAACAGAGGAGAAATCTTCACGTTGGTTGTTCGAAGAACAGACAACAGGTAAGCAAAGAAGGAGGTCTTATGGGCATCACAGATCAGACAAGGGGAGGTATAGGGAGATGTATGGAGGGCACAGGTTTTGACCAGACTTTTACATATGTAACGGTTAATATTTTAAACTGAATTCACAGGACAATGTGTGGCCAATGCGCATCTTATTCACCAAAATGTTTGTTTTTTTTTTTATTTACAATGGGACACGTTTCACTCACCTGTTAACATTTAAAGGGGTATTCAGATATTTAGACAAAAAAACTTGAAATGGGACTGCAGGGTTAATTCACTAAGAGAAACAGTATAAAACTATTCATATATCCAGAACATGTATCATTGACATATTTTGTCACACTGTTGCTCTCTATGTGCTTCTCCTCAGTGCAGCAAATGTGGGCTTGGCTCTAGCAGCAGTTCATGCGGGTTGCAGACTACAGTTCCTATCATGCACTGCATGCATTTCAAGCTGTACTTCCTTGGCTGCTGAAGAGCTAGGCTTCACCCTCTTGTCCATTTTATATTGTGATTCCTCACTGCTGAGCCTCTAACATTAGCTCCTAGTTACATCCCCCCATCTTGTGCTACTGCATAGACAAATAGCTCACCCTCCTAGTGCTGGAACTGAGCATGCCTGACCTGAAACCTGGAACTGAACTACAGGTCGTATCCCCTAGCAACAAGCTATAAACATCACATTTTGGGCCAGTAATTAGTGAATGTTAATGTGGGAAACTACTGAAAATGTATTACAAATTATTATAAATGGATTATTTTACTTTGTACTACACACTTTCATTAGGAGTAACGTTTGTATATCTGAATACCCCTTCAATGTTAAGCAGCAAATAAACCATCACTGAAGTTGTGTACAGGCAGTCCCCGGGTTACATACGGAACAGGGACTGTAGGTTGATTGGTAAGTTGAATTTGTATGTAAGTCGAAATAGCTATATTTAGAACATGTATGGTATGAAATGCTGGTACTTTTAATTGCCCCCCCGCCCAAAAAAAAAAATCACTGCAAATAAGGTTTCAAGAAAAATAAGGAAACTGATGAAGAAAGTCAGAAAATCACTGCCACAATAAAGTAACCCCAAACAAAGCATAACTTTTAATAATTAAAGTAAAAAAATAATATATTATGCTCAAACATCATAGTACTCACTAATATTATACGGTTGGGTTCTAACTAACATAAGGGACCTACCCATTAGAAAAACCCAGAAAGAGTCCTCTGTATCAAACGATACCAACAAAGAGGAAAAAGTCTATAAAATGTACGACACAGCCCTAAAGTTGAAAAGGGCAAAAAACTGACCCTATGTCACCCTCAAAAGAGACTCTCCCTTTGTGGAGCACACGCCCCGAAAAGGGCGATCCCAAAAATATTGACCTTCACCCGATAGATCACATTCCGATATGTGTTTCATCCAAACAATAGTAAGGAATCGTCAGTGGGGAAAAAAACAAAATAGGTGAAAAAGAACTAGATAAACCCAATAAAGAAAACGGGCAGGTGAATCTTAACGTAACAGGTAAATGTAACCTAATGTGGACTACAAAACTGGAGCCTTAAATACCACAAGGAATAAATAGCTCCACCCCTAAGCAAATCTTAATCCAATGCATTGGTTTGTTATAAACATCGACAAGGGTTCAGAGATGATGCTTAACATATATACACAGACACCTATCACGTGATCATATAGCCAATAACTTACCTAGAGATCCCGACAAGAGAAAGACACATGGTTTCCTGTACAAAGGACTGGCACATTAACCAGAAGATCATTACAGGCCAAGACGTGCGTGCACTGTTAACACGAGGGAGCTCAGCGTCTCAATCTGTGTACTGCGCAGGCGCCCGTAACCAAGACAGTACATGTGCGCTGAATAAAGTGTGCCTGTTGCTATGATGCATATCTCACACTCCGGGAAAACCCAAGGACAGTATGCACACGCCGGACACTATACATAATGCAGCCGGGACAAGTAGAGCATGAACAGAAATTGTATAAAATTTCATTATAATTCCACAACTACAAATGACAGCATTTCATACCTCAGATTGTATGAGTGCTCATTAGCACAGGTATTAAAATTTGCTGGTGTGGCATGCTGGCACTTGTAGTTCCGCAGCATCTAGCTCCAGTAGATGAAGCACAGTACTGTGTACTACTGTAGTCCCGCTGTGCTGCGGCGGGCAGGAAGACTAAGTCCCAACAGAATTACTGTACTATGGTAGTGCTGAGACTTGAGGCATTCCAACAGTATGGGGTGTGACTCAGTCTTTTATGTTGGTACACAGACTCACCCGCATGAAACCCCGTTCGTAACTAGGGGGCAGTTGCAAGTTGGAACAACAGAAGTCAGGAATTGCCTGTATAGTTTAAAAGGGGTTAACATTGTATACTGCTTGTGCCCAGTAAAAAAAGAAAAAAAACTATATTTCCCTTCCGCTTCACCTCCACTCCAGCGCTTACTTTTATACACAGTTTACATTCCCATTCAGATAGTGATGTAGGGGAGTGGCACATGTCTGTTGCAGCAAATGTGGTGATGTCCCTTTGGAAGAAAAAAGTAACCAGATGACCGCGGAGAACCAATGCTGGAACAGAGGTGAGGAGTAAGTTCGGTATAGTGTTTTTTTAAAAAAAAAAATTATGGAGCACCAGCTGCTTTCCATTTCTTTTTTTAAATGAATCTAACGACCCATTCTAAAAAAAAGAATGGCAATGAGCATTGGCTCTTACATGTATGCAATATAAATAGGAACATCTTTAAAGCCATTCAAAATGGTTAGATTGCCATTTTTATATACAGAAGGGGACAGGTGATGTCTTTGGTCGACTTCTTTGGTCGACCATGGTGAGGCCTGTTTTGAGTGGAACCCGTCTTGTTAAACCACTGTATGGTCTTGGTCAGCATGCTGCAGATAAGTTTTAGGGTGTTGGCAATCTTCTTATAGTTTAAGTCAACTTTATGTAGAACATCAATTCTTTTTTTTTTTTAGATCCTCAGACAGTCCTTTGCCATAAGGTGCTATGTTGAACTTCCAGTGACCAGTATGAGAGCGCGTGAGAGCAATCACACCAAACTGAACAAACCTTCTCAACATTCACACCTGAGAACTTGTAACATTAACGAGTCGCATAGGGGGAAAATGGCAAATCAGGCATAATGGGCGACGTGTTTGATTTTTGGCACCCAGGCGCCATTTTTTTTTGGGACGCCTTTGTAGCATACAATGTGCCTGAATGTATGAACCTGTAAAATTGCGGGTCATAGATTTAGCA
The DNA here is from genome assembly GCA_025379985.1 of Phyllomedusa bahiana. Taxonomy (NCBI): domain Eukaryota; kingdom Metazoa; phylum Chordata; class Amphibia; order Anura; family Hylidae; genus Phyllomedusa; species Phyllomedusa bahiana. Next base: position 96,979 of record JAODAL010000927.1, read on the forward strand.
CTTTCTAGCTACAAAGTGACACTTCTGGCTCAGATAAACCACTTTGAAAGTGGTCTACCTGTTCCAGCAGTAATGCGCCTGGATTTGCCATACTGAAGCTATAAATGTGCTTCGTACAGCTGTAGTGCAACACGCCTCCAGCACCCCCCCCTCCCCCTGATCTTTGGCTAATTAGAAAGTGCCGCAGGCACTCCGTAATGCGCCTGATACTGGAGTGCACCCGTTTAAAAATATAGCAAACATTCATACATGTCACCCAATATGTCCATTTTTACTTAGTGCTGTGCTAATTTTTGTTGCAAGCGGTTTAGCCATTGATGGCTGTGTGTCAAGTTATTTTGAGGGAACATCATATTTACATTGTTATACAAGCTGTACACGGACTACTTTACATTGTATCAAAGTGTCTTATCTTCAGTGTTGTCCCATGATAAGATATAATACAATCTACAAAAATGTGAGGGGGTGTACTTACTTTTGTGAGATACTGTAACTATCTTCAAGTTTCAAAGTTTTATTAATAGATTTATATAAAAAAGTTCACTATATTTCCCATGCCGGGAAAAGGGGAGGGAGGGGGGTGGGGGAGAGATCTAAATCATATAATGATAAAGGTAATTATTCATAATTATAATGAAATACACTTAGACATATAACTATCTTAAAGACATAGGTAGTGATAAAAAAAGGGAGTTCAGGTATTTGAGGACCTCAGAAGTTTTTAGTAAATATACGGATAGCAGGAAGAGATATGAGATCCAAGGCTTAACGTAGTTCTCCATAGATGCATTTTCTCACAAGCCAACATATAAAAAAAAATCTTGAATTAACTGAAGAAATCTGTAAATTTGGAGATTTTCACCAAAAGGCTACATGAATCCGAGCAGATATAAAATATATTTAGATAATTTATTAATTTGGTTTCTGAAACCACAGGGTATACTGATTAACCAGTTCCCGGCCGGGCTGTTTACTCCCCTTCCAGATCAGCACAGTTTTCTTTTCTGTAGTACAGGTGGGTTTAAGAGCTATAACACTTTCTTTCTTCCATGATATGTTAGTCTTATTTTTACATGACTTTTATTTTTAATAATATAAGGTAAAATAAAAAAAGTCTGTTTTTCAAATTTTTTATTTATTAACAGCAAATGTGGTGCTGAAATACGTTTTATTATTATGTCATTTTTCCATCACGGACGTTTAAACACTACTCACAAAAAGTTAGGGATATTTGTCTTTTGGTTAAAATTTCAGGATGAACATAAAATATCTTGAAATTTACTTTTAAATGAAGCAAGTGGAACCATCACTTAACTTTAGAATGCACATGTCCAACTGTTCAATGTTTCAGTACTTTTTGCACAACTTGCTGATCTCTAACAAGGAGCTTAATGGCAAAATTTACAACATCTGTTTGATCCATGAATCGCCCAATACATTTAGGAGATCAATTTGAATTGGGATTTAAACAGTCCTCCTCATCATGCTGTTTACATTTTGACATCACGAGACCAGGACAACAGCTTACAATTGATCGAAAGTACCTTGCCGTTGCGAGGCTTCCAGCAGGATGCTCTCAAATGGAAGTGGCCACTGAGCTTAGAGTATCACAGAGTATCAGCAGCAGGTTGCAACAGCGAGAGTGTAAAAGTCACAGAAAGGCAAAGAAGTGGACGCCCTTCAGCTACATCAAACACTGATGACCGCTTCATTGTAAACAATGCCCTGCAGAACCAGATGATGAATGCCACACAACTCAAGGCACAATTAAGGGAGTAGAGAGGCAGCCAAATGTCATATTAGACCATTCGTAACCATTTACATCAGCGTGGTTGGCATTCTAGACAACCAGAAAGGATACCCGACCTAGTTGATTCATAGCGCTCTCCTTAACATCTCCAGCATCGTTGGCGGCCATCAATTCTGCTCAGAGTGAATTGACTTATCACTGAACAGCACTGACGACCACTGGTCCTTTGTTCAGCATAGATGCTCCCTCGCCCATGCCAGACAATGATGCCTGTGCCTGGTGGTATGGTCAGGTACCCTTGCTGGTCATCTACTATACAGACCATGTTGATGTAAATGGTTACGAGTGGTCTGACATGACACTTGGTTGCCTCTCACCTCCCTAAATGTGCCTGGAATTGTGTGGCATTCCTCATCTGGTTCCGCAGTGCATTGCTTACAATTAAGCGGTCATCAGTGTGTGATGTAACCAAAGGACGTCCACTTCTTTGTCTTTCTATGACTCTACCAGTCTCTCTGTATCTCTGTTGCAACCTGCAACTTTGTGACACTCTAAGCTCAGTGGTCACTTCCGTCTGAGACCATCCTGCTTGAAGTCTCATAATTGTCTTAAAGTGAATGTCCTTCAAAAGCCTTCTGAAGCAGCAGGCACATTGCAGCGTATAGTGGCGCGCACAGTATGCACCGAAATACGCCTGCAATACGCCGTGTGAACATACCATAATAGCGGACTGATAGCCTGATCTTCACCCACTCAGCTGCACAATTATTGGACAGCTGTGATCTCTGCACGGATGTTCTAGAACCAACTGCCACCACCTGGACGTTTAAAGAGAACCTGTCACATAGTTTTTGCCCCCTGGCTGAGGACAGCACAAGCTAGTGTCAGACATACTGTTTCCAGTACTGTGTCCCTTATTCTCTAAGATGCTGTAGTTTTCATTTATTTAATGCTCAAATCTGCAGTTTTCAGCCATAAGAGTCATTCAAAGAGTCCTTCAGAGTGTCAGTTTTTTTCAAACCCGGCCAATCAGAGGCTAGCCCCGCCCACCTCAACTGACAAATCTATTACTTTGAATAGGTAGAAACATGTGAATAACTGTCAGCGGGCGGAGCTAGCCTTTGGTGGGCTCGGCTAACACCTGCTCATGAATAAGATTTGAGGGGTAAATGCTCTAAAACTGCTGCATCTTACAGAATAAAGGGCATAGTGCTGGAAACAGCAGGTCTGACACTAGCTTGTGCTGCCCTCAGCAAAGGGGGCACAACCTATGTGACAGGTTCCCTTTAAAGTCGACGGGCAGTCAGCAAGTGTATTGATGGTTGTTTAGGAAAATCCACTGCAATCTGAGATACCACCAGTAACCAAATTCTAACAACGTGCAGGTCAACCAAGTATGGGAGACAAGCTTAGTTCCCGCAGCCTTGGAAACAGTCAGTTATTGGGAAAAATAAGTTGAATTTTAGCTGGAATCAGATAAGTTCTATGCAAAATTTTAATAGATGTTTCAGTGAATGTCACCTGATGACTTCCCTTAATTTCCATTAGGTTTATTTCTCCAGGAGAAAAGCGCATACGTTTCTCAGTCTGCCTTACTTTTCTAATAAAAGCTTTAAATTGCTCCAGACTCAATAGAAAAAGCACATACATGGTTATTGTTCATATAAAACACTGAAAAGACATGTTCATCTCTTCTACAACTCCATAGTTATTTGCAATTGTAAGCAAGTCTTCAAATATTCCTCATGAGTGCTACAATATGCTTCACTGGGATAGCAGTAATTCCGCTGAACCAGCCGTGATAGCGCTGTGCAGGTGTCTGTCACCATTTATAGCTTTACCCTTCATAGCTGGATTACAGTTCTAATGAAATGCTGTATCAGTCTAAGTGAGGTACATGTTCTGGGTTATTGCTTAATGTCACTGCTGAGTAAGTGGAGCATGAAAAGCAAAGGAAAGGAACATAAATCTCCACTGCGGGCTCAGGTTTTATACTTATTTTCCTGGAACATGTGGTAAATACTGTGACGAGAATTCTTCATACACGGAAACAAAAATAATTCTGTAATTTGGTTATAACAGCAGCATATATTATTTTAATGTAAGTCACCCTTCTATACTTCCTTAAAGGGGTATCCCCATCACATCGATCAGCTTTAAACATATAGGCAAAGAAAGACTATTACTTAAGACTTGTTGTTCCATTTTTGCTCCATTTCAGAGTTAGAGTAGTTCTTGACAGAAGCTTTCCTAGTTTTCACATGAGCAGAGATCAATATATGACAGGCCTTATACAGGTTCCTGGGAAGTCACCTCATTGCTGTCCAGGCGTCTAGAGGAGACATCGGGGGAGGGGGGGGGGTGTGGAATGGTATGCTCTACTCCTGAACCAAATTTGATGGACGTGTACACAAATCTGAGGTAAGACACAGTTTCACTGCACAATACATCCTTTTATCTTACACGAGAGTCAGGCAAAAAATTCTGATACTCTATAAACACTTTGTACAAAAAATGATACAATACCTGGTAACTTTTGGCTTGAATTACGTAACTTTTCTATATTATGGCTATGGCTTTTGCATCTCAGCAACCCCTAAGGCTAGGTTAAAATCTGGACTTATCGCTCCATTCACAACCTTCGTCACGGAGGTGAAAAACTGACCCCACGGGATCCATTCACTATGGGCACCTGCGGCCTGACGGACCCTATTAATTACAATGGGCCGTGGTGTCTGTAGTGAAGACGCTATTTTTTCCATTTAAACTACAGACACCATGGCGGAAAGGCGATCGGTCCATTGCAATTGATAGGGTCCACCATGCACCACGGTTGTCCATAGCGAATGGATCCCGTGGGGTCCTTTATACACCTTAGTGTAGGAGGTTCCTACTAGAACCTACAGTGCAGATGTGAACCAGGCCTATGGAAGTATTACACTGTGCCTTAATATGGCACCTACTATGGAAGGCAACAATTTATTATATTATTCTAAATGAATTGTATTCAAGTAACCTATTGAAGAAAGACTCTAGGACGTTTAATGTATAAACAGGATAAGCCAATATTGCTATACAACCCATAAAAAGGCAGCAAAAACGTAACATGGCAAACATAATACAAACATACAATAATTGAAGAACTATCTGCTCAGTCACATCATTATTAGTATAAAGCTGTAGTACAGAAGTGATGCACGGCTGTTACCTCACTAAATAATAAAGATTTTTTCTCTGGCTAGGCAGGATAGTAAGCAGCACTGTATGTGAGTAAGTGGGATGGCAATTCATTTCTGGCTGAATAATACCTGCTTATGAAATGAATACTAGTGTTATCAACAACTGCTGCCCGCTTGTGCCTTCTAGATGGCCCACAGAGAAAGCATGCTAAGTGATTCATGGCAGGAGATCCCAACTCTATCGATCAATAGAACATACTTCGAATGACCACCAGGTTATAACACCCAGATCGGCAGGGCATGTCCTGATATTCCATCAACTGCACTGGAACCTAGGATTTCAGGAGAAAGTAACTAAATCCAGCCTGCTACAATTCTCTGTTCTGTCACAATACTGCTTCCAACCATATACTGTACAGTTTGTCTTTTACAAATGTAATAGAAATCAATACTAGCTGGATCCAATCCCTTCTAGCAGTGTGTGTGTGTGTTGTGTGTGTTGTGTGTGTGTGTGTGTGTGTGTGTTGGGGGGTGGGGGTGGTTTTATTATATTAAAATTATATATATATACATACCACACAATCTAATATATAATATAAATATATATATATATACACACACACAATTATTGTATGTTTGACGGTTTTATGTTTGCCATGTTGCGTTTGTGCGTCCTTTTTATGGGTTGTATAGCAATATTGGCTTATCCTGTTTATACATTAAATGTCCCAGAGTGTCTTTCTTCAAAAGAATACAATTCATTCAGAATAATATAGAAATTTTGTTCCCTTCCAATAGGGGGCCATATTAGGCACAGTGTAAAAATTCCCATAGGCCGGTTACACTGCACGGGAGGTTCTTTTGGGAACTCCTTCACTCAGGTAAAAAACGACCCCAGGGGATAATTCACTAGGAACGTGGGGGGTCAGCAAAAGGGGCAAGCAAGGCGCGGGTTTTTAGCCCCAAAATTAAAGAACGTTTATTTAAACGTCCAGGGTTCAACACAAAAATTTAAAAACTTAGCTTCGCAAAACAAAACGGTTCAACGAAAGTCCTTGCTTCAGGAAATACTTTCAATATAAATGCTCCCCAATGGAAAAGGCTCCCTTTCGGGCCACACAGCCTACAGCTCAGGCAGTACCATTTCCCTGGTTTCGGGTCCAGAAAAACACCCCCTGACCTCTACCCAGTCCCCTTTAAATAGGGGCTGGTAAGACTGGGCTGGAGATTGGAGCGGCCGTCCCACCCGACTCTGGGCCGCTCATAAAAAACCGACCCGGACTACAAAGAACAACTGTCAGCAGCACTAACCGTTGCTGGCACAAGTAAATGGTTTTTTATATCACCGAGGCCACCCCACCTCGGTGATAAAAAACCCCCTCCCTCTTGAGGTCCCCTCTGCCCTTTTTAAAATACCCCCCCCTCCCCCAAAACCGGGGGGGTTGGGCACCTTCTGCCCCCATACAGGCACCCTTGACAGGCATCGGCATTGGCATGCATTTTTCCGGGCCTGTGTTCACAAAAAATTAAATCTTGTAGTGTAGGAACCACCTAGTGACCCGGGCATTGTTACCCTTTTTCTTTAGCATCCATTTTGGGGGTGCGTGGTCTGACCCAGTTAAACCTCCTACCTAGCAGGGGAAACCCTAACGAATCCGGGGGCCCAACTTGAGGGGCTAAACATCTTTCTTATTATAGAGTATTTTTCTCACAGGGGGAAATTTACGGCTCAGATATCAATGGGGTGTTTTCCCATTTTTTTCTTGTGACATGACACCCCCCCCCTTAATCCATTGCATCTGTCTGTACAATAAATGGTCTGGCAAAATCGGGGGCCCACCAACACTGGCTTTTACAGAGAGCTTGTTTTTAGGCTGAAAAGCCTTCTCTGCCTTGGGACCCTTTTACCACCACCGACTTTGTCCCCTTTTGGGGGGTCGTCAAGGGTGCGCAATTCAGCAAATTTTGGGGATGAACCTTCTGTAGTACCCCACTTACCAAAAAGGCCCAAATGTTTTTAAGGGGGCGGGGCCCAATTCTGGATCGCCTCCACCTTGTTTATTTGGGGCTTTATCTGACCTCCCCCCCCACTATTTCCCCAGGATCTGGCTTCCTCCAAACCCCATGGAACATTTGTTGGGTTTTTAAGTAAACCCGCCTACCTTAGGGCTCCAGAACTGCTTGTACTTTAGGAGATGATCCCCAGTCTCGCTGAAAATGACATGTGTCCAGGAAGCAGCTGCAACTTTCCTAGGGGGACGCAATATACGGTCCAGGGCCCTCGGGAAGTAGCTGGCGCTCCCGAACCCCCAAAGGGGCATCCGCACATGTAGGATCCGCGGTGTGGAGAAAACCGTCTTCTCCCTGGCTTCTCTAGACAGGGGGGATTTGCCATACCCTTTTTGTTAGGTCTAGGGTGGTCAATAGGTGCTGGCCCTAGCCTCTAAACCCAGTTGCTCCCCGGGGGCATGGGTAGGCATCGAACTTAGACACCTCATTTAAGTTTGGGAAAAGTCATTGCAAACCTCATTCCCCTTTTGGTTTTTTAGACCAGAATTTTGGACGGGACCCCACCCTTTTGGGACTCCCTATTCCCCCAAATTTAACATCCGCTTCACCTCGTGGCCATTTTTCCGGGGGCGGGCTTCAGGGACCCTTGGGTTTTACATGTACCCGACATGTGGTTCATCGCACCCCGTCTATAAAAACCCTTTCCCTTTCCCGGGCACCTCTAAAAACAATCCCTTTGTTTAACAATCCTAATTTTGTTTCGGGGAAAGGGGAAAGGGTCCAGCAATTTTGACCCCCGCGTATCGGGGCCTGGGGGGCATACACAGGGTTCGGGGGAAAATCTCTTTCTCCCCATTTTGGCAAATTCACAGGGGTATATCTGCGGGGGCTTTCTCCTACAGGTTGGTGTTGCGGAATTGACGTCCCCCACCTTCTCCACCACCTGGGGCCCCTCCCCTTTTTCCCCAAGAATTTCTCTCTTCAGTGGGTACCAAACAAGACCCGATCCCCCGGTTTGAACCCCGGATTCTGGCTGACGTTGTTAACCGGGACTGTGCCTTTTGGGGCCACGTAGATGCTCTCTTACAAATGGGCAGGGACTTTAATACCCTATCCTGCATTGGCAACATGTTCGATGACATTTTGTATGGGTGGTTCACTCTCCCGGGTTCCTTCCGATGTCAAGTAAACCCCGGGGGGCCCCCTAAAAAGCTCAAGGGGGGGGAGAACCCGTAACGCTTGTGGCACTCCGTGGAAAATAAAATTTGGGCAATAAACAGTCCCAGTCCGTCCATCCCCGTTCCCCCCTTTCCCTTTAAACATAGATTTTAGGTCTTTTAAAACTTTCAACAAACCGGGGTCTGAGGGTGAAAAAACCGAGGTGCGCAACTGTTTAATTTTTAGGACTTTAATGGGTCCCTTCACCTTGGAAAAAAATTGTCCCTTGGCCCGTAAAATCCCTTGGGAAAATGTCCGGGGGTTAAAAAAATTTGGCAAGGGATTTAAAAGGGGTTTTTAAGGGGCCCCCGCTTCGGGGTACCAGTCGCGTACCATGATACCAAAATATTTTGGTGCCCTCTGGGATTACGGGGACCCCCCAAAAATCCATGGAAAATCCTTTTCAAACGGGATTTCTATAATTGGAAAGGCACCCCAAGGGGGTACGAAAGGGCCCCGGGGGGTGTTCCCGGACCGGGGCATGACGGCAAAACTCTTTTATTTCCCTTTAAACACCCCGGCCAAGGAAACCCTTTTCCCAACACCCCCTCCCCGGTTTTGTCCGCCCAAGGTAACCACCAAACAATGTAATGGGGGCCCGGTCTAGAAACCCTGCTCTGTAAGGGTCCCGGTACAAAGGGGCTCTCTATTCCCCCCTCCCTGACTTTTGGCCTGGGATAAAAAATTATTATTTAAGTGAAGGGGGGTACGCTGGGCGCCCCCCGGTTCTGGGGAAACCACTAGTACCGTGACCCGCTCTAAGCCCCTTTTAAAATTAAATCCCTGAGCTGGGGGGTTCCAAAATTTTTCCCTTGGGGCACCCCAAAGGGGCAGGGACCGGGTCTCGGGTTGGCTCTTCTTCCCCCTGATCTCCCACCAAAACAGCAGAGGGGAATTTATCAGGGTTTCAGCCCCACATTACCCGGCCCCTTTTGGGTGTGGGCACGGTTTGGGGGTGGACTTGGCCCATAGGGCCCAAAAAAAAGGGAAAGTCCCACCCCCAAAAAAAAAGGGTGCAACAAGTTTGGGACAACCCCGACGGGGGGTGAATGGTAGTGCCCTTCCAATGTCCCCTTTACCAAGGGGAAAGCTTGGGGTCGCCATGGGTACACCCACCCCAAACCTCTCCCCGGGGGTCAATCTGTGGGGGGTGTGGCCCTCACGGTCACCAAACTCCCTAGTCCCGAGTCCAGTCACATAAGTGCCCAATTAATGGGGGCTTGGGACCCTGGGGGCCCTTCCTTCTTGGGGTTTGCGCTGCAGACAGGGGGGGCAAACCCCCGGGGGCGCCGGCCCATAGCCACCCATAGTCCGTGGACTGGGGCACTGGGCGGCATTTACCGTTGGTTTTGGCATCTCCAAAAGGGTGAATTCCCGGCCCCGGACCCCTTGATTTAAAGGGCAGTCCCCGTCCCCACTTGAGGAGCGCCTCCACAGGGCCCCCGGGCCCCCTTTTTTGGGGGTGTCCTTCCCCCCCGGCACCCCGAATACTCGACCCGGTCTCCCCGACTCACTCAGGGGGGTTCCCAAGGCCACATAACCTCGACTACCCGACCCGGGCCCTCCCCATTCTGGGGATCCCCCCTTCCACCCCCACGTATGGGCCTCGGGACGAGTGTAAAACCTGTCCCTGAGACCCCCTGGGCCATTTGGGAAAGGGGTGCAGGCTCGGCTGAAAACCACTTCTGGACGAGATAAACAGGGGCGAACTCGGGGTCTTGTTGGTTACCTTGCTGTACCCCCCGATGAAACCCCTTGCGCCCCGGACGGCCAGCGTTACTCCCGGCGCGCCAGAATTTCCGCCTTGAGTTCGCATATTCTTTTGGGGTCCTGCAGGTCAAAATCAAAATAGGCCTTCTGTGGCTCGCCGGTGAGGTAAGGGGGAGGCCTTGGCCCCTGTCCGGGGGTAATTTTTCCCGGGGCAGGACCCCCTAAACACCGTCTGTTGGGTCGAAGTGTCCCTGGGTGTCATTTTTTGTAACGCCTCGGTACATTTTTCCTGCCGTTGCGGTTCTCCCCTGGGTTGGGGGGGCCTCAACTTTTGGCTTGGCACGTGGTTAACACCGATTTTTGGAGAAGTAGCTTTTTTGGGCTCTTGCTGCGCTTCACCGTTTTTCCCTGGGCTTGTGTTTGCTGTGTTGGGCCTGGGGCCCGGGGTTTGGGGATCCCCCTCCCCTGCTCCGACTGGGTTTTTTAACCCGTTGTGCCACCCGGGCAGCTTCCTTTTTCGGGGGTTGCCCCCTCCGAGCCCATTTTGGGGGGCCACAAGGCAAACACGACCGGGTTTTGTCCCAAAATAAAGATAGTTTTATTTAACTCACTTTAACCCAAAAAACTTAGTTCACATAAAAAAAAATAAAAAAAAAAACAAAAAACCAAAAATTTTTTAAAAAACTTTTCGGAAAAAAAGCATGCAATATAAAATTTCTCCCCAATGGGAATGGCATACCTTCGGTCCACACAGCCCCCACACTCAGCGTCACAGTTCCTGGTTTCAGGTCCCGAAACACACCCCCTGACCTCCACACCACTGCTTTTAATGGCTGGGAAGCCTGGGCTGGAGTATTGGGGGGTCCCACCCAGACTCTTGGGGCCCTCCATTAAAAACCCCACCCGGACTAAAAAGCAAAACTGCTCAGCCCAAATAACGTTTCTGGCATCAAGAAATTTGGGTTTTTTTTACACCGAGGGCCACCATCGGGGGATAAAACCCCCGGGGCATGACAAATTTCCTATTTCAAAAAAAATTTTTTAAAAAATTTTTTTCCCCTATTTATAAATTAAATTTTTTATATAATAAAATTTTTTTTTTCATTATATATATATAAAAATACACATATATTATATATATATATATATACACATTTTTAAAAATATATATATACACATATATATATCACACAAAAATAATATATAATATATATACACACTTATATATACATATATACACATATTATTTATACATATTAACTAAATAATATTTTTAACAACACATTATATATATACATATAACACAATATATTATACATATATACAATATATATATAATATCTATATACACAATATATATATATTATATTACATATATACACATATATATAAATATACATATATACCATATAATTATATTAAATATATACACATATATATATATATATACAATAACAAAATATATATAATATATACATATTTACAAATATATAATATATATATTTTCAATTTTACACATATATATTATATACATATATTTTACATATTTATATAAAACATTATTTATATAAAAATATTTAAAATAAATATATATATATAACACTATACTTATTATAATTTTTTACACATTAACATTATTAAATTATTATAACATAATATATATTAAAACATATATAAAATACACATATATCTTTTAAACATATTATATATACACCTATATATATATAAAAACATATATAAAATTACACACTATATTATATAATTATAAAATTTACAAATATTTTATATATTTAAATTTTTTAAAAAATATATACTATATTATATAATTATACAAAAAAATTTTTATAATTTTTTATATACAATTATACACATATATACATAAAACACATTTAAATTATAAATTTTACCAACATATATATATTATATACACAAATATATAATATATATTAATACACATTTTTATATTTAACACATATATTTTATCACATAAAAATATATTTTTAAAAAACAATATATTAAAACCTTTTTTATTAAAACTATATATATATATAAAATATTATATTAAATTTTTAACAATATTTAAAAAAATATACAAATAAAATATATATACACATATATATATAACAATATATATATAACAAAAATTTTTTAAAATATATTTAAAACACATAAAATATATTACAATATATATATTTCACATAAAAAATTTTTATCCCTTTTTATACACAATATATTATACACATTATATATATAACACATATATATACACACAATATATTATATACACTATATATATAATATTTATATATATATATACACACACACATACTTAACACATACTTATTCATAAATATGTATATATTTTATTTTGCAGTAGAATGATTTAGAAAAACTTATAGCTCAATTGTGTATCAAAACATGGTACAAGCGTTGCCAATGGGAGACATTCCTTACATAAGTTTTCCCATCTTGCTATTATCAGCTCTGAGGCCCACTAGCAGCCAGCCAGCAAGAACTGGGAGATGACCATGCTGGTGCAGTTCTCCCTATTCATTTCTATGAGTTACAAAAATAGTTGACACAGTAGTCAGAACTCCCATAGACATGAACATAAGGAAGCTGCACAAGCACAGCCACCACACTGTTCTCTGAGGCCAGTTGCAGACCCGAAATATCGAAATGGGAAAATCCCTTGTCATGGACAGACAGTGGATGCTTCATCTTAGACGCAAGTCTTGGCTTAAGGACATATCGAGCAGGAGAGTCTAAGGAGTTCTCTGACCTTCAACCCCTTATACCTTGGATCAGGACTTTCCTCTAGGGAAATCCCAGGTCACTACCCCCGATGTGGTCACTGGTGTCGGCTGCCGTAGGACAGAACGGTCAGGCAGAGACAAGTCACATTCAGAAGGTCAGGAAAGGCAACGCATAATCGTAAACAAGTCACCGGCAGAAGGTTAGGATAAGCAGTTCAGTTATAGGTAAGTTAAGAATAATCAAAGGTCAATATCAGAAAATCACAAACAGGAACAAAATCCAAATGCTGGGTGGCAACACCAAAAGGCACCAACAAACTTGCACGGGTAAAGTTAGGGAGAAGCGCTAAAATAGACAATGGTCCCAAATCATTGGCTCTAGTAATACTCAGTGGTGCAAGTTGGCCCTTTAAATTAGGGCAGGTGTACATGTGAGTATCCTAGAGAGTTTTCTGAGGCATGAAGCCAGCAAGAAGAATGGATAGGGGGCTAAGCGCATTCAGAGAAGAAAGCTGGTAGCTGGAGAGAATTGAATGCAGGCCACAGTAAAGGAACACATGGACTGTGAACACCAGAAGTAGTGTGAGCCATGACACCCCTTTTAATAAAAAGCTTTGTGATGGCTATGTCATGCTTGAAATAAAGTAGACAAATTTGCCATAATTCTAATAAAAAAATAATTATTTTCTGTGGTTAAAGGCGTTTTCTCACTAGGCTGTTGTACTTTTATTCTGTCTCCTCAAGCTGTGGGTGGTCCTATAGCAGTGATTAGCATTGGTAGCTTCTCTATAAGTAACGGAGTTGTTACATTGACAAGTACAGGAGATCTTATCTCCAGTAAACACAAGGTACATGTGCTGTGAGGACTGGAAACAGATGCTTATCTGTAATCTTGTTAGAGATAATTAGTTTGCTCCGGAATTCAGTCGCCCATGGGTTGACATCACTCCCTACTTTCTGTGCTCTCGGCTAATCAGATAACAGAGTTATGGTCTGGCAACCAAGTAACCATAGAAACCTTTGTGCACTCAGAGCACATAAATGTCACTTACCCCATGACTAAAGAAAAATCTATTGACCAATGTATTTCAAAAAAATCTTCATGTTGAAAGCTAATCTTTGTAGTGAGAAAACCCCTTCAGTGTCATTTGTTATACCAGTACTATCCAGGGCTCCGCAGATGTACGGGGTTGTTTTTTCGTTTTTTGGTTTTTTTTGTATTATTTAATGGCTTTATTTTAGAGCTATTGAAGCCACTTATTGATGAACTTTTTCCATAGCTATGGAAGTGAAAGGTAACCCCAATATCAGCACCATTTATTTTTTCTAACTTGAGTAAAGGGGTATACTGATAGTATGGACAACACTATGTCTGGTTAATCCCCTTTACTATCATTCATATATTTTTTGTTACCCCAACTCAAATTGGATACATTTTACCTAATGATGAGAAGATTTATTTGTCTTTAGAGAAACGTGTATAGGTAGTTTTTTTTATATATTTAAGTATAGCTCGCTCACTCCCATATTTGGAGCTCCTTAGGGTTGAGTGAGGAGTGTTCTTAGGTGTAATATTGCGGAGTCGCCCTCATCATGGCGGTTACTCTGCTAAGAGAAAGTTGATAGGGCTTTCAGTGTATAGGGATAGTTTACCATCTTATACCTCATCGAGTCCTGAAATACGTTGGCATTCATCTGTTACCATTGACGATGCAGGTATTGGGAGGTGGTGAGTAACTGGTTATATACACGGTTTTTCTCTTGGTATACCTTACAGGTTTTGTGTATGTTTTGGGATACGATTTTAAAGTTATTATTAAAAGTGATGTTTTAAAGGGTAGATATTTTTCTTAGTTGTGGAATTTATTATCCCCTAGAGATATTTTGTCAACAAATTTTTATGGTTTCTAACTTGAGTAAATCACCAATGTCTAAGGCAGCTCAGTTATTATTGCCCAGATAATAAGAATTCAAATTTTAAAGTGTACCTGTACTTTCAGATGACTTTTCAAGGTAAGCGGTCATGTATACATGGGGACATCCGGAGTAGCTCTATTTGTGGCCGTTTCTGCTTCTGAGGGTGCTCTATCGAGATATAGGGGAGCAGGACCTCCTTAGTTTTGTGTATGAGAGACATTACAGCAGCTATTCTCTACTCACTAACTCAAAGAAAACTAAAAACTAGGGACAAAGCCCGCAGAAGGGAAACTTTTTTATAACGACAGAAATGGTGATATTCCTCATGTACAGACAACAGCTTATCCTAAAAAGTTACCAGAAAGTCGCAGAAAGCTTGAAGAGAAATTTGCATACATTACATTACTATGTACCTTGCAATTTGTCTGACTAAGAATGATTAGTCTTTGTCATTTAAGAAAGGATTCAAATCACTGCAAAATGTTGGTAATTGTAATTATGGTATCGGCAGCTTTAAAGAAATGCCGTCTGTTTTGGATATTTTTTTCTGTGTAATCTATTACAGCACACTAAAATAATTAGGTTATATTCAAATGTGTTACTGTTGGTGCATTTTTCACAGTTTATCAAGTACTTTTGTAAAAGTTTCTTAAAGGGGTTGTCTCACTACAAGGATTGCTTTTAATGTTAAAGATTTTGCAAAAACAAGTCACTTTGTAATATGTGTCAATTAACAGTGTCCTACCTATTCTGAGATATCCCCTCTAGTATGGGCTGCATCAGCTCATCAGGTCGCTAAAGCTACAGACCTGTTCAATCACTCATGATAGGCGGTCAGCACTGGTTGCTATAGCTACAGACCTGTTTGATGCATTCTGATAGAATGTCAGTACTGGTTCCTATAGCTACAGACCTGGTTTCTACTGCAGCCTAGTAGAAGCCAGTAAACACGCCCCTGAATTAGGACTCAGGTAAGATGAATTAATGTAGGGAGACAACCCCTTTAACCGCAAACACTGAAGCTAACATCACACTAGAAAGAAAGGGACAAAAAATGTAATTTGTGAATACAGTCTGAAGGTGGTTCTGAAGGACTGAATGCTAAAATCATAGTTTGATAAGTTGATCCTTTATTTTTTCCTGCAGCAGAAAAATCATTTATAAATCATTTATGATCATTTATAAATCTGCAATCCTAATGATAATGGCTTAAAGAGATTTTCCTTTCTAACGGTTTTAAAGAACTTGCTCTTCACAGTCAGCTTCAGGCTCTCACTTCCTGTTCAGGCTGTGGGCAGGTTCTACTGCAGCTACTGACATTTTAGCTCTGCTATTCCTAAATGCGCCTGTTAGAGAGACTATGGTGATAGAGGGGTTTGGGCAAAAGGCTCTACATGGTCAAAGTTTGCTAGTAGAAACAGACACAGCAGGGCCTGACATCACCATCCTGAGGCCAGCTCTGCTAGAGCAGAGAGACATGGTGGGTGACCTAGGAAATTTTCAGATTTTCTGTAAACAAGCAGGAGATAAGAACTAGTGGGGCTCTGAAAAGAAGCAAAACAGCAATGCATTTGGTAATAGTTTAAATTTACATTTGACAACATTTGTAAAGCTAATCAATGTCATGATAATACCCCTTTAATACATTAGGTCATTATATTGGGACCCTAAAGAGGTTGTCTCGCAACAAGGATTAGCATTCAACATATAGGGAACGCTAAATCAAAACTTTTTTTTAATATAGATCTTTTGATTTTTCTATAGTCAGGAAGAGAGATTTTATTTGCTCAGAGCTCACACAGGTTTATCTGATTACCATCCTGCTCTCTCCCTTCTCTCTTTGTCTTATCTAAAAGCAGAGATTGACGTCACCACAGGTCGGCACACAGGACTGCTCGCAGCTTGAGAACAGAGTGTGTTATCTCTAACAAGAGATAAATTACACTTAATTGTTTACATTGAGCTCTGAAACTTTCTGCACTTTAGATAAGATTTCCTGCACTCAATGTCAGTGCACTTAGAAGACCTTGGAATACAGAGCTGACATGTTAATCACTGCTATAGAACCATCCACAGCCTAGCCAGGACGCCTAACAGGAAGCATGAATCTAAAGGTGCTTGCGTCTCTGAGACACAGCATGGCGAGGCAACCCTTTAAGCAGATTTATTTCTTACAAATATCTGCAAGTGAGAAACGGTTCCATCCAAACAAGGATAAATAGCATGGTTGCAGAAACTTGAGAGAGATCAATGTATCTCTAAAGAACCCCCCATATAGAACGGTGAAATAAAATACTTGGATATATTCCCCTTTGAAGCATTAATAAGAAGTACATTCTGCCACCACAGCAGGTTAATATCGCTGGATAGTAAATGCCTTTAGTATCGACCTATTTTTGAATGGTCTGGCTTTATCCTTCATTCCTGTAGAGCATTCAATGTTTTCAAGCACAAGTGACATTGTAAATCAAGATTTTTTAACAATCTTTTGCGGTGGAACGAGTAGGTCCAAGTGCTATGTGCTGGATAGCAGGGGGCTGAGCACAGGACGGCAGGGGTGTTAAACTCCACACCGAATCTTTAACCCTGCCAGACATAATTATGTGGGACATTCAGCTCTATCTGTCAATCCACAATCTAGCACCAACTTTCCCAGACAGCCAGTACCACGAGATACAGGTGCTTATGAATGCCCTTAAAGGGGTTTTGCCACGATCTCATTTCATACCTCCTGTGACCTGCTCTTCAGCTCTGTGTGCTCAGAAGGAGGCGTGTGTGATTTGTTTAAATTGCATATCATGTGACCCAGCAGGCTGACATCACCAGGCCTTTCCTCTCTGTAGTCAAAGAAAGGTTTGTTTATGTAAAACATTGTGAGTAGCTGAGGGGTAAAGTTTTTGCCTCCAGGCACAAGGGTCCTAGGTTCAAATCCCTGCAGGACCCAAACCTGTGTTTTTGTTTTTTATCTCCTTATCAATGCACATAACTCATTGAGGTTTCTTTTTTATTTATTGACACTGGTTGAATAATTACTATGGAGTACAGAGCACAGGAGTAGAACGACAGCACCTGGGGTTTGAACACTCAGTAGCTGCCTGAGAGGAGAGGTGATGTCTGAGCATGTCTGACCAAGACTGAGGAGCTCTCAGCCATGGTCGTATCCCCTGGAGACGAGCTGTAAACAATGGATCACTAAAGGAGCAGCTAAAACAAAAACGGTGCAAATTTTTAATAATGATGAATGGTGAAAATGGTTATTTCATTTGCAAGCTTCCCACGTCAATTTTACTTTGTGACAAAACCCCTTTAAGCTCCATGTGAGACAGCTTCATATGTGTTCAAGAATTATGAACTAGTTACTCTGAAAGAATAGTTTAGGATGAAGTTGGGTTGATATTCTATAATCACAAGGAGACCATGTCCAAAGACCTTGTGCATGGATAATAGCTTAGGGGGTTTTATGAAGACTGGGGTCTCAGAAGTGGATCCTAATGTAAAGTGCACTGAAGTAAGGTGCGCTTAATTTATCAAGCGGTACATCTTTGTCTGTGCTCTACATACTGAAATCTATGGCAGATAAGAGCTGGTGTATATTTTTGTTATAGTTTATACCAGTTTGTGGTGTAAATTATAGTGAGTTTATTTCACTACATAGGCCCTCCCTCTAAGCCCCTCAAACTTTTTTTTTTGAGTTGAGTAAGCAATGCGAAAGATAAATAGCTGTACATTTTTGGCCAAAACAATCATGCACTGAAATTGGCAATTTTTCCCAGCATAAAACAGGTGCAAAGTTAGTAATAAGTTCTCCCAGGTACATAAGCATTCAGAAAATTGCCAACACCTACATCAAAATCATTTAGTATGGGACCTGCAACTAATGGTTTAGAAAAATGAGGTTTTATTTTTTCTTATATGATGATGTTTCTTTACATTATTTGCTAAATGGCATACATAGAAAGAAGGAGGGTCCATAAAAGAGCCAAACTGGGCATCCTATTGTAATGTAGAATCCAACATAGCAAAGTGTGAGCCAGCTCATGCACAGAATTCACGGTCCGCAGCCGGAGAACATTAAAAAGTGGCCATAGACTTTATTGATCCATTTAAAACTCCAATCATGGAAACATTCTAATAGAACGGGAAATATAGCAGTTTGATCGTAGCACTCCTAAATCCAATCCTATTGTAATGCACATTTGAAAAAAAGAAAAAAAAAGTATAGATGGGTCGGGAATTCACCTTACACATACATGAAGGTGTATACTACACTATATGCACAACATAAAAGGTGAGCGTGTAGTTCACTATCATTCTTTTTTTAATTATAAACGTACTTTTCCCCATAAGAACGCCCCCTCTATCTTTTTATGTTTTTGCATACATAAAGGAGATAATGCTCGATGCTACAAGATAAATACATTACTTCTGTCAACTTCCTTTTCTGAACATAGCCATAGAGCGCTGAATTCTAACGAAAATCTGTGTTCCCTTAGTCCTAAGAGCAGCCCAACCAGTGGGGTACTTCTGTCCCTGTGAACTGGTAGAACAATTGGAACTTTTAATAAAAAAATAGGCACTAGCCCTTTATACATGTGAATATTAAACAAAAAAGGAAGAAAACTAATTTGGGAGATTTGTGCTTCTTAAGGGGACGTTCACACGGCGTGTTGGATCAGTTTTTAGATGTCTTTGGATCCGTGTTTCGGACCCTAAACGGATCCAAACACGCATCTAACAATGTGCAGTGTGATTACATCGCTTTCGATTGTAAAACACGCATCGGCGTTCAGACGGAATCGCTGCTGCGTGTTTACTTGCATCTTCGTGATGCATCTTTCGGAACCATTCAAAGAATTGTCATGTCAATTCTTGATCCGTTTGAAGCAACAGACGCCCTATTAAAAACTATAGGGTGCGTTTCTGCTGCGGCAAAAATGCATGCACTCACCTGCATGTTCAATGCGTTTTACACTCTTGAGTTTTTCAGATCGAAAACGTATCCAAAAACATAATTATTCATTAAAAATCAATGCTTTTCTTACACTGTACCAGCAGCACAACCATTGGGGAGTTAGAAAGTAGTAATCCCTAGGTAGGATACACACTCTTGAAAGTGTTCAAAACAGGCCACCAAGAGCCGCCCCTTCTGTCATCGGTCGTTTAATATATATTGGCTGACCAGGAGAAAAGTGAGCTCCATAAGTCACAGTACAAAATGATTACATGCAATCAATCTCCTTTTGGCTCAGGTTGTGGATACTGCACAGGTAGAATGGACCTGATAAAAGCTGGAGAATCCCTTTCCTGGGAGATAAATGCTAGACCAATAGCTTCCCTAACCACTGCTTACTGAGGGTTTGCAGGCCTTGAACGCTCTATTCTTCACTTAGGCTATGTCTACACAGCACAGGGTTTTGATAATTTTTTCAGCAGATTCAGTATTTTGAATCCGCTGAAAAACCGACAGTATCGTGTGCTGCATAGACACCAATGAAAAATCCATGCTGTAGGCTATACATCACAGATAATTTACCGTCGCTTTAAAAATCCGGCGGAATGTGCACATTCTGCTAGAATTTTCCGTCAGCCCCGTTACATTGAATGTCTGGGGCCACTAGCAAATCTGAAAATCAACCGCCAAATCCGCCAAATACCGCGGTCCAGCAATGACAAAATGCCGACGGATTTCTGACAGTATTTCATCATATGCTGATCTCTCTATCACTGTCAATGGCTGCACTCTCTCACCAGCACCACAGGTCCGCTGCCTTCGGATAACCTTTGACTCCAATCTGTCCTTCAAACCGCACATCCAAACCCTCACCTCTGCCTTACACCTCCACCTAAAAAATATTTCCCGAATCCGCTCATTTCTCAACTCTGAAAGCACAAAAATGCTTGTCCACGCCCTCGTTATCTCCCGCCTCGACTACTGCAACATCCTTCGCTGTGGCCTCCCAGCTAGCACCCTCGCTCCCTTCCAAACAATCCCTAACTCTGCTGCCCATCTGGTTCACCTCTCTCCTCGCTACTCCCCTGCCTCTCCCCTCTGCCAATCCCTTCACTGGCTACCCATTGCCCAGCGAATCCAGTTCAAGCTAGCAACTTCGACCTACAAGGCTCTCCACCACCTCTCCCCTTCATATATCTCTGCCTTAACCTCTAAATACTTCCCCTCACGCAACCTCCGCTCCTCACAGGACCTTCTCCTCTGCTCTCCTCTTATCACCTCCTCACATAAACGTCTCCAAGACTTCTCTCGTGCTTCCCCCACACTTTGGAACTCACTGCCCCAACACATCAGACTCTCCCCCTCTCTCACCGGCTTCAAATGTAACCTGAAAACCTACCTCTTCAGGATTGCCTATAACCAACATTAACCGTGTTACACTGCTTTGCCCCACAAACATGTCTGCCCCTCACCTTCTGTCTCCTTCCCCCTTCCTTGTAGATTGTAAGCCCTCGCGGGCAGGGACCTCTCTCCCTCTGTACCAGTTGTTAGTCACTTATGTCACTTTGTAGTTGTTTGACCAATGTTATTTATGTACTCACCTGAAATGTACAGCGCCCTGGAATCAAGGGCGCTCCAAAATAAATGATAATAATAATAATAATAATAATAATATGCTGTGTAGACCCGACATTAGAACAGTAGTAGGATATTTTCTGTTTTCCCAAACTGGTTCTGTCCATATAAAGTTTTAAACATCTGGAAATATAAGGAAAATTCAGCCTCAGCTCTTCTCTAGCGGAGGGCTCAGGTTAAAACTCTGGTCATCCAAGGTAGGGGCCTCGTACATAGAAAATGGCATATGTGTTACCTAATATGGCAGAAAGGAGATGTGAGATGCATCACTGCAAACAAGCTATAGCACATAATAGCAAGTAGCAGCTCATGGACTGAGAATTTAGCAATGAATTAAGCAGCAGACATATACACTTCCCAGAGCAATGCCAGAAGTGCGGATAAACCACTGGAAGAAAATATAGCATGTTTGATATAAAGGGTTTTAGTTAATATAAAGGATTTCCCCATCTGGCTGCTTCATATAGTCTCCTCTCCACAGCCAGCTACAGGCTCCCACACCCTGTTCAGGCCATGGATGGTTCCACATCAATAATGGCGTCTGCTATTTCCAGCAGAGTCTTTTGGGGGGACATTAGTGATGGAGGAATTTTAAAGGTGTTTTCCGACTACAGTGATTAGCTTTTAACATGTAGGGACTTTAATAGACTTTTCTATACATTGCTTTGTTGATTTTTCTTTGGTCAGGTGATCAACAAGATTTTATCTCCTCTAAGATAGCACAAGTTTCTCTGATTACGACCATCTCTCCCCACCTATCACTCCTCTGTCTCGTATCTCTCTTTGCTCTAAGCTGCCGTCACTCATCCTCCGACCATGGTGAGTCACCTCCTGCACAGTCTTATCTCTAGTAAGATTAAGCAAAGAAAAAACCCTATAAAGCTCTGATGCCTGAGTACTACACTTTATAAATCTTGTGTCAGTGTAAAAGGAATAGCTACGAACAGCAGAGCTGATGTGTCAATCACTGATATAGACCCACCCACAGCTTGAACCGTATGTATGATTTTAAAGCTAGCTGTGGTCTGTGAAACTGAATGGCAAGAAAATCCCTTTAGCAGCAAAGCACATGGCTCAAGAGCTCAAAAGGGTTAAAGCTTGTTAGTAAGAAAGATAAACAAGCTCCGGTGCTGCAGTTAAAACATAGCAGGGCGTGAGGGCACTATCCCAGATAGGGCGCAGAGAGAGGTGTTTGGCAGTCTAGGAAACCTTCTGTAGACAAGCAGGAGAGAAGATCTGCTCTAATTGTAAAGGAAGGAAAAGAACACTAATGTATTTGGTAACAGTCTAAATTTACCTTCATGTGTTTAAGGGACACTGCCATCATAAAGTAGTATTTTCGTTAAAATCATTGTGCCAAGAAAAATATTTTAGAGTTTTTGGCAATATCTTTTATTTTTTTTATTTTGGCAGTCCTATACAATTAAAAATGGAATATAAAACACTTTCCTTCTCTAACTGCAAGAGAAATCTTTGGCTTTAGCGTAATAATTTTTCTTACAATGGGGTTTTTTCATAAGCCATTTTACAGATTGTCAGGCTGTGGCTGGTTCTGTAACAGTAATTAGCATATTTAGCTTCTCTGTAAATAGCGAAGACATTACAGACACATAAGAGGAGGTGATTTAGTCTTCAGTACACAAAAGCTACAGAACTCTGCTGAGTGAAAACAAATGCTGATCTTTAAATAAAAGCTGATCTTGTTAGCGATAATGAGACTTCTCCAAGAGTGAGCTGTGTCCATACTGACTTCACTGCCTGGTCTGTCTAGACAGGAAGGAAGATATGGAAGTAACCAGAGAAACCTGTGTGCACTCAGGACAGATAAAATCTCTCTTACCTAATAACTAGGGTAAAATCAAAATAAAAATGTATTTAGAAAAAGTCTTCAATTACCTGTCCCTACATGTTGAAAGTAATCTTTATAGTGATAAAACCCCTTTAACAGCCACGGAACACACTCAGTGAGTGAGACCGAACTATAACCGGCATGATGATGTACTCATAAGTCACATGGAGGTGACTTATCAATCTGAGCTCAGCTCATTAAAAAGTCCAGTTCTTCCTCTAGAAGGTTTTTATAAGGGAGATCCATTAATGAGGCAGATTTTCAGTGCCAGGAATCTCAGAGCCAAAGGGTTTTGTACTTCTATGCAGCCTTTACATTGCAGAAATCAGTGGTGATCTGAGATTACAGACATAACCAAGGAGATCTTTTCAAATGTGTTCATAATGCAACATATCAGATTGTCAGCTTGGCTTCTCTCCTTTACAAGTGTATACTTCTCCATGTGATTACCGCTAGCTATTATAATATCGCCTGCAGTATCTGCTCACATTGTAGAATGAAAATGACGGGCACTTGGTACTCAAAAACATTTTGAAACCGGTTTCATTCAACTTGATTTTTGGACAATTTTAAGCTCCTTTCTCTGTTGATACAGGTGTAAAGGTGCTACGTTGTCTTTTTTCTGGATGGAAAAAAATAGCAGTGTTGTTGGAAAAAGCTTGCATCGATCAAAAAAACAAAACATTAGCACTGGTGTATCCACCAAGCTGGACTGGTATTAATAGCACATGAATGTGAGGGGTAAGCATATCTGACGAAATCTGAACATGATAGTGGTTCCTTATAGAGGTTCAGCAACAAGCTTCTCCCATTCATTCCAATAGAGAGCGATACTAAATGGCAACTTTACATTAAAGACCCTGTAACTCTCCCAGTGGTAAAGATGGCCGATTACGCAATGTCTTTAAAGTTGTTTGTGGTTAAACCACTTCGAACAAGCTACACTTCCTGATGTCTCTCAATTTAGGAGATTCAATAACAGAAATCAGTATATAACAGAAGGTCTAATAATCCACCATTTCACTTCCACACGTCCACCTTAATGCATCTCACTCTATGTGGAGGTAGAAAGGAAATATATTGCAGAACAGCTGAGTTATTTTGAATAAAAGTCTAACAAAGAAAGAGTTCAAACTGCAGATTCACAGCTACAAAGGCCACATGATGGCATCCTGCTTCCTGCTCTGACTGATCCATGGTTTAGCCCTGTTTCCCCAAAAATAAGACAGTGTCTTATGTTAACTTTTGATCCTAAAGACGAGCTAAGACTTATTTTTAGGGGATGTATTTTCCATGAACAAGAATTCACATTTATTGTTGAACAAAAAAATCAATATGTACTAAAATACTGTAGTATCAGCATAAGCAGCCAAACTCTGAATTGCATACACAAAAATGCACTAGGTCCACTAGGTCTTATTTTCGGGGAAACAGGGTAGCCCTCTTGCAGCTCCTTCCGGAGGTATATAGATAGATAGCTACATTACAATATATATATATTTACATACATACACACATACATACATACATACATAAACACTCACACATATATATATATATATATATATACATACACACGCACACATACACTCTATGGATATATACACCGTATATTACACAAGTGACAACAGAAATCACAGACATATTGTTATTCCCCCTAAGGACAATCCCTTTAAGGGAACTGATATTAATACAATGCATTAGGAAAGTCTTCAGTCCCTCTTACTTTTTTCATATTTTGTTATGTTGAGGCCTTAGACATCTCCCCATATTTTTATACTCAATTCCCCATAATAACAAGGTAAAAACAGAATGATATTAATCTTTTTTTTTAGTACACTGAAAGGCTATGTTCACACGGCCTATTTGCGAGGCGTAATTATGCCCCGCAATTACGCCATGCACACGGGGGCGGGGCGGGAGCGGGAGGCCGGCACCTCACCGGTCCATAGACTATCATTACTAGTGGCGCATGTACGCCGCTAGAAAATGACGTCACTTATCTCCCCCCGCGGCGTATTCGCCGAGCAGGGAGAGGAGACGTAATCCATAGTTCTCTATGAGAACTGTGGATTACCGTAATGACTGGGACGTATTCCAGCCGTAATTCGCGCACTCCGGCGCGTAATTACGGACTGAAATATGTCCCATTTTAAGCCGTGTGAACATAGCCAAAAAGAAAAATTTAAATATTGAATTCAAATAGTTACTCAGACCTTTACTCAGTTCTTAGTTGAAGCACCTCTGGCAGTGACACCGGTCTCCAGTTTTCTTGGGTGTGACGCCACAAGTTTTGCATATCTGGATTTAAGGATAGGATTTTCTGCCATTCTCCTCTGCAGATCCTCTCGAGCTCTACCAGTTTGGGTGGTGACTGTCGGTGGACAGCACTATTCAGGTCTCTCCAGAGATGTTCAATTGTGGTCAAGTCAGGGCTCTGGCTAGGCAACTCAAGGACATTCACATAGTTGCCCTGAAGCCAATCCTGGAAAGTCTTCTCTGTGTGCTTATGGTCATTGTTTTCTTGAAAGGTGAACCTCTAGATCAGGGTTTCATTAAGAATCTTTCTGTACTTTGCTCCATTCATCCTTCCCTCAACCCTAACCAGTCTCTCTGCCCCTACTTAGCATGATGTTACCATCACCATGTTTCAGTGTAGGAATGGTATTGGGCAGTGGATAAGCAGTCTCGCTTCCACCAGACATGACACTTAAAACTGAACCAAAAAAGTTCATTCTTGGTTTCAACAAACCTCAGAATCTGGTTTCTTGCAAGAGCCAATTAGGTGCTTTTTTGTAAACTCCGGGTTGGCTTTCATGTGTCTTTAACTGAAGGAAGAGCATCTTTATGGCCACTCTGCAATAAAGGACAGATAGCTGCAGTGCCCTATTACTCAGTTTGACAGGGGGGGGCAGCTCTAAGAAGAATTTTTTCAAGCTTCTTCAATTTAAGAATTATGGAGGTCACTGTGCCCTTTGGAACTTTTAGTATAGCAGAACATTTTTGGTACCTTTCTCAAGGTCTCCACACAATCCTGTCTCTGGGTTGTACAAGTGGTTCTTTCCCCCTTAGGGCTTGGTTTTTATTCTGATACGCATTGTCAAACCTTGTCCAGAAAGAGGTGTCCAATGATACAAATTTACCAGCGGTGGACTCCGGTCAAGTTGTACAAACATCTCCAAAATGATCTAGAGAAATTTGAGGCCCCCACAGCTGTATTACATTTGTCATAGCAAAGTGTATGAATACTTATGTCTACACGCAATATGAGTTTTCCATTTTGAATACATTTGCAAAAATTTCTAAACTTTTGGTTTAAGGGGGTTTTGCCACAATCTCATTTCATTCCTCCTGCATCTAGCTCTTCAGCTCTGTGTGCTCAGAAGGGGGCGTGTGTGATTTGTTTGGATTGCATATCATGTGCAGGATGACATCACCAGGCCTTTTCTCTCTCTAGTGAAAGGTCTGTTTATATATAGAATTGTAAGTAGCTACACTGTAGCTCAGAGGTAAAAATTTTTGCTTTACAGCACAAGGGTCCTTGGTTCAAATCCCTGCAGGAACTTAACCTGTGGATTTTTTGTTTCTCTTTATCAATGCACATACCACATTGAGGTTTCTTTTTTTATTTACACTTTTTGACTGATTACTAACTAGTCCAAAGGACAGGAGTAGAAAGACAGCACCCGGGGTTTGAACACTCAGTTGTTGCCTGAGAGGAGAGGGGATATCTGAGCATGTCTGACCAGGAGTGAGGAGCTCACAGCCCTGGTCGTATCCCCTGGAGACGAGCTGTAAACAATAGATCAGTAAAGTAGCAGCTAAAACAAAAACGGTGCAGAATTTTTAATAATGATGAGTGGTGAAAATGTTTATTATTTAATTTTCAAACTTCCCACCTCAATTTTACTTCGTGGCAAAACCCCTTTAACTTTGTAATTATGGGATAATGAAGATAGAATGATGGTGGAAAACCTTTTTATTTTAGCACAACATCAAACAATATTAAAGTGAAAGTGTCTGTAGTCCTTCTAAAAGCATTATCTATAATAAAAATACAGAACAAACACAGATTCATCATAATATGGATATAGGATTGCCCAACTAGACAATAGCCGGCTAATAACAGGACATTGTTTAAAACATCTCTAGGTTTATTGATTGCCTACTGAGGGTTGAACAATAATTTAGCAAAAATAACATTATTATCTCTGACTGGTGGAAATCATCAGTCTTTGTCAGACTGAATCTGATTTTATATATTCCACAGCCAGCGCTTGTAATATCACAGCTGATTGAACCGACAGCTGAAAATAGAGGAGACACTTTCTGTTCACTAAGAAAATCCTATTTTAATGCAGAGCGTTCTTGTACCTCGGTTTTATTTGTATTGTGTTACATTCCTTCTGTGAAAAAGTCAGTGTGCTTTTTGCATTCTCCTGGTTCCTGCCTTGTAACCTCATTGAAATCCACGTTCCACACATCGGAATTGGCCTCATAGAGAAGTGGATGCTATTGTTGAAGTATGGCTGTACTCTGTCATCTTTATCTAACTGTGTCCTGAAAGAATAAAAATGACTGAAGCAAAGAGACAAGTGGATGCATAGAGAATTAACACATTGAGAGCTTGGGCTCACAGCAGCACAAAAGACTGTTCGCTGGAGTAGATTTATTATCTTGTTAGAGCCAGGGAATTTGCTTGAGTTGTGCCTTGTAATTAGTTCATTTTATTTGCATCACATTTATTAATTTCCTGCACAAAAAAAAGAACAATTACATACAACAGGCTCAACACTGGTGTTTAATCACTTCATGACTGAGCATTTATCCCCATGTCTTTCTTTTTATTTTTAGTAGAGTTATAATGCTTTCTTATGATTAGTTATCCACATTTTTTTTTGCCTTTTCACATACGGTAATACATAATTTTTTTTTTTCATTTAATATTCACATTAGAATTTGTTATTAAAGGGGTTTTGCCACGATCTAATGTTGACGTGGGATCCTCCAAAATGGGTATTCAATCACTTTTCTAAATATACGTGATTCAAAAAAGTGAAGCCTCGGAGAGCTGCAGCCTGACTTAGATGCCCTTAGTTTCCTGACTGTTTGCATTAGCTACAACCAGGAGCTGATCTGGCAGGCTCCTGGCCCTGCTTGCGTTGTTTGCACTTCTTATCAGATGGCAGGACAAAGGAACAAACTTTGAAGGGAGGGAGAGAAAAAAAGCACATGCTGTATAAGGAATCCGCTGGTTTTAATCTAATTATGTGAGTAAACATGCAGCCACCCCCCCCCCCTCTTTAGTCAGTAAATGCTGCCTGCTCGGAGCTTATCTTTACTCCTGAGCAGATAAGAGGGAGAAAACAAAACTCGTATAGCTTGTGCACAATACGGTTATCCTCTGTGGTTTAGCCAAACATGTTTGCTCAACTACACAGACTGAATATCAGCCTCCAGAGCGTGCATGGGAGGTGGAGCAATGACCTCACAGCGGAGGTACTTGTTTTTGTAAACACAGAAACAAAACGCCCCCTTTTTCAAGGCTCAAGAGGGGAGTAACAGCGTGTTAGGTGAGGAAATCACTTCTTGGCAAAACCCCTTTAAGGGGTTTTCTCACCACAGTGATTAGCTACTAACATGTAGGGAAAGGTAAATGAAGACTATTACTAAATACATTGCAGTTATGATTTTCCAAGTGTGTGCGCTTGGCTATGTTCGGAAGCTCCAATAGACGTTAATGTAGAGGACGTCTGCAAACACTGTCCTCCTCATTCACATGCATGGTTGGCTGGCAGGTAGCTGCGAGCGGCCAGTGCAGGGGTTTTTACTTTGTGGTAAAACGCCTTTAAGCACCATATATACAGTGATCAGGTAGGCAAAGATGTAATAAACCATCACTGCCTTCTCTCTGTAGAGCCTGGCTATCACTGGCAGCTGGCTCTGCCTTTATGCAGCAGCAAGCTTTGCAAGAACAGTCAGGAATATCCTTTCAGAGTCTATGTGAACCGTTCGGAGGATAATAGTCTATTGAGGGGTCCCTAAGTGGTTAAACCTTGAAATAGCCACAGTTGTATTAAGTCTAGTTGAAAACATTTATTTAAAGTGCTTTGTAAGCTTTGGGTGCAAATAACTGGAGTATCTATGAAAATACGTTCTGTTCTAAACGGACACTGATCATCATCTCCTTTGCTAAAATATGCCAAATTTAAACACTTCCAAGTGCCAAATGAATAAATCATACAAAGCTGAAACCAGCTTGATAGAAAATTAGCATACACAAACCTAAGAGAAATAAGAAATCTGCCCCATTAAGTGCTTTCTCTGACCTCTTCTGCAGGAATTGATGGATCTTGATACCATCATGCACAGCTCCTACATGTTACACAAGACTGATTTTTTATTTTTGCTCATGTACTTCTTTCTGCACCATTTAATTGCCACAAATGATGTGCAGTATCAAAGGTCCACATTATTCAACCAAGAGGTCCACATTTTTACGTATATTAAGAGGTCCACATATATTACACTTACATCTCCCCTCCCCTCAGTTATAGTGCTGCACCATCTACAATCTCCATCATCAGCTTTCTACCTTCTTCTTCATATGCCACCGCCTGACGTCACCATTTGGAAGTACTCGACCGGTGAAGCCAGGCAGTAAAATACGACCTCAGCAGCAGTGATGTCCACATTTAGAAAAAGAAAGAAGAAAACAGAAGATGGGGGAGTCTAAGGACGCCAGAGCACTGAACCGGAGGTGAAGGGAGAGGTGAGAATAACTTTTGGAGCTTTAAATAGGCAAAAATATGTTTAAAGAGAATAAAAAACTGAAGTAGACAAACCTTTAAAGGGGTTAAAAACAGAAGAAAAAAATATCATAAGTTAAGATCATGTTCATAGTCAAATCCTTTTTTTTTTCTTTCTCGAGTATTGCACTGGCAATGGAGCTGTCACAATAACCTTAGGGCACGTCCCCACGGCATAGGACAAATACCGGTCGGTTTATCCAACCGGTATTTGTCCGTTTTTTGTGCCGTGCACACGGCCACAGGGGGGCGGCTTTTTTCCGCGATGGGCGGAGAAGAAACCTCCCCCTTCCCATTGACATGCTCATATTCCGTCCGAAAACCGGACGGAAGAATGAACATGTACAATATTTTTCGGGCCGCCGGCGGTTCGTGTAGAAGTTTGCGGCTTGTTTGCCGCAAACCATCTGAAAAACCGTCCGCAAACTGTTGCCGAGGGGACATGGCCTTACACTACTTGTTTTGTAGAACTGTTACCGGTTGGGTTAAAGGGGTTTTACCATGAAGGCATTTCATGCCTGGTTTGTCCTGCTTTAGCTTTTGGTGTGTTCAAAAGGGGGGTGTATGATTTGTTTGAACTGCATATCATGTGAACTAGAAAGCTTGACATCACCAGGCCTTTCTCCACAGTTTGCTCACTCTGGGCAAAGAAAATGTCTATTTATGTAAAGAGCTGTGAGTAGCTACAATGTAGTTGTGTGGTTAGCACTTCTGCCTTTCAGCATAGGGATCATTGGTTCGAATCCCTGCAATAACCAAACGTGCATTTTTTCCCTCAATGCACATACCTGATTAAGGTTTCTTTTTATTTATCTGCATTGTTTTACTAATTACAGTTTGACAAAGTACAGAGGACAGGAATAGGATGTGTGTAATAACTAGTCAGGGATAAGACTGACAGTAGCTGCCTGACAGGAGAGGTGATGTCTGTGCATGTGTGGCCAGGATTGAGGATCTTTTGTCACTGGTCGTGTTCCCTAGAGATGAGCTGTACGTTATGGATCACTAAAGTAGCAGCTAAAACAAAATTGTACTTAATTTTTAATAAATGATGAATGGTGAAAATGTGTATTATTTAACTTTCAAGCTTCCCACATCAATTTTACTTTAAGACAGAGGTACAAAACATTTTTGGTCCAAGGGCCACAATGTCATATTGTGCCTCTCATAAGGGGCTGCAGTAAATATTAGAGGGACATTCCCAGTCTGAGACCTTTATGACATTTCAATTATGAATACGCAAAATGAATGTGAGGTCTTGGTTCCACATTAGGGACTGCCAGAGATCAGAGCAGGGGTTTGTAGTCCTTAAAGAGTATATGAGACACCTATTTTTATGGCAGTTTTTGGGGATCATAAAAGTGTGGTTTCACAACTTTAGCTAGAGAGAACACCACACATATACTTTCCTCCACTCTGGAGTCTAGAGCCTATCAGACATTTTTATTGTATATCTTGTGGGTATTCCATGACTGTTTCAGAAATACATACCCCTTTGAGGAAGAAATCCAAAGATAATAAATAGCATACAGTAACCACAACAGTGCCAG
This sequence comes from Phyllomedusa bahiana, assembly GCA_025379985.1. Lineage (NCBI taxonomy): Eukaryota > Metazoa > Chordata > Amphibia > Anura > Hylidae > Phyllomedusa > Phyllomedusa bahiana. Next base: position 128,313 of record JAODAL010000927.1, read on the forward strand.
CCATAGTGACCACCACACCACTGCAAACCCTACAGTGACCACCACAACAGTGCCATCCATACAGTGCCCACCACAACAGTGCAAACCATACAGTGCCCACCACAACAGTGCCAGCCTCACAGTGCCCACCATACCAGTGCCAGCCATACAGTCCCCACCACACCAGTGCCAGCCATACAGGGCCCACCACAACAGTGCCAGCCATAGTGCCCACCACAACAGTGCCAGCCATACAGCGCCCACCATAACAGTGCCAGCCTTACAGTGCCCACCACAACAGTGCCAGCCATAGTGACCACCACAACAGTGCAAACCATACAGTGACCACAACAGTGCCAGCCATACAGTGCCCACCACAACAGTGCAAACCATACAGTGCCCACCACAACAGTGCCAACCATACAGTGCCCACCACAACAGTGCCAGCCATACAGTGCCCACCACAACAGTGCCAGCCATAGTGCCCACCACAACAGTGCCAGCCATAGTGCCCACAACAACAGTGCCAGCCATAGTGCCCACCACAAAAGTGCCAGCCATAGTGACCACCACAACAGTGCCAGTCATACAGTGCCCACCGCAACAGTGCCAGCCATACAGTAACCACCATAGTAGTGTCATCAGTTGAATGCAGCTGTAAAAGGATGAATATTCCTTTCTGAAGTAAGAAGACCGAGACGAAACATGTTTGTGTCCTGATGACTGTAGGCTGCACAGAGGGCCATATGTTTTGCTCACCTGCTTTAAGGTTTCATGCAATACATGTATAATCACTCCCTATTATTGTATTACATGACATGAGACTAGCATGCAAAATGACCGCAGTAAAAAATAGCATATACAGCCCCATAGTGCGAGTCATACAGTTCCCACCATAACGGTGCCAGCCATACATAATGCCTACACATCCACATTTACCCACCTAGATAACTAACAGGCGTGAACACTTTCTTCCTTTTTGGTTGTTGAATGATAAATATAATAGCCTGGCTTCACTCTGATACACTTTAAAGGAATCGTTACCATGCTGTTTTACAGAGCCACAGGCAGCTACAGACTCACACCTGCTAGTTAGGCTGTGGGTGGTTCTACAGCAGTGATTGGCATATTAGCTCTGCTGATCTTAGCTGATCCTGTTACAATAACATAATTGCTGGATATTTGTAACTGGATTGCTCATTTAGGTTGCTTAAAATAGCCTGTACAGTGTACAAGGCTACAGAGCTCTATAGTGTTACAATTTGTCAGTAAGTAATGTAAATAAGCCCCCATCTTTCATGATAAAGAACAAAGCAGGGAGTGAGCTATCATCCTGACCACTACTTCACCTTTTAACAGCCTGTAACAGCAGAGAGAAAGAGAGGTTGCCCTGCAACTAGGGAAGCTTGTGTACAAAACTAGGAGATCAGATCTATCATTAACTCTAAAGAGAAGCAAATTAAGAAAAGCAATGTGTTTGAAAATAGTCCTTATTTACCTTTGTTTACATTTTTTACGCTAATCAATGAAACAAAAACACTTTAAACTATCTCTAGGTTCCTTTTCATCAAGCTATAAAAAGAGGACTCTTGATAAATTCTTCTAACAAATGGAGAATTATTGCATTCTTCACGAAAGTTGTAAATTCACATCAAAACATAGAATCGATTGCTTACATTAATTAGTTTGCATATTTTACCTCTTTATGTGTGTAAAAAAATCTGTTCTTCATTCAGTCCAGCTTTCTTCATACATGGGTTATGGCTCCTGTTCATTATGACTTGTTCCGCCCTTCTTCCCCCCACTATGTTGTTCACATGTGCCTTATGCCGTAAAGAATAGGTCTGTGTCATGAGTGAGGGTACTAGGAGATGTAAATATAGAGGGCACACAATAAAAGAAACCCAGAACTAGATCCCACTGCCAACCCTTAATTATGCGCCATTGAAAAGGGAGATCACACACAAAAGGCTCTCAAGGGCACAATCCGTATTGTACGCACAACTCGGGCCCCACCGCCTTTTGCACAAATGGGGGGCAACCAGGGGATACTTATAGCACAATAGCTTGCACTCAGCTCTCATTAGGCCTACACTATGAGCAATAAATATATCCCACAACCGGTCCACAACCCCTAAGGCTATGTCCACACGGCTTATTTTGGGACGGATTTTGTTCCGTATTTAGCCCCGTACTGCGCGAAAGACGGCTGAAATCCTTCCCAGTCATTACGGTAATCCACAGTTCCTCGCCAAATACGGCGAGCGGGGAGAAAGTGACATGTCAATTATCCTGGCGGGATAAGCGCCGTGGATAATGTATGTCTATGGGGCCGGCCCCGCGGCACAGGGCGTAATTGCGGGCGAAATTCGTCCCCGCAATTACGCCGTGGATAAGCCATGTGAACATAGCCTAACAACAAACACACTGCTACCACCTTAATTAAGAAAATTGCTAACTCTTCGGAGATATACGGGGTTCATCAGGGTAACCAGGCAAAACTATCAACGTTTTAAGCTTCAACATACAGGTACAGTGCCTAGTTAAAAAAATTACAAAACAACATACATGACATACATACAATGTGCAGAACAGTAATAAACAAAAATGATAAAGTAACAAAAAAAAAAGACCTTTTCCAATTTGATCAGCTAAAGAATCTGGGCGGAGGAGCACAGCAGAAGAGAAATGGACAGACCTGCGCTTGATGGCAGCTCCTGGATCTGACAATGAGCATTTGCCCCAAGGTGTTTTTAAGGAATCTCCAAAACCCCTCCAACCTCTCCTTCTGTTAAGGTCACAGAGGGAATTGCTAATTACATGCCGAGGACATTAGTAAGGTCATCATTTCCAGCTTCGGTCATAACTCCTGCTAGGAGTGTCCTAGCCAGATATCATGAACGCCAAGTTTCCCAGTATGAATTAGCAAACCAGGCATACCAAAATGGAATATGGCAGATGTAAAATTTGGGCCGATTTCAATTCCTGTAGTTCCCTAAACCCTATATTCTCATGCATGAGGCAAAAAGTGTAGCTTGGTTTCTGGGCCATAAACTCATAACAGAGTTGTGGAAAACACGGATTATGGCCAAGATTTATTTAACGTATAATGTCTTCCATTGTTCACTGCCGTGTGCTTTGCTAGTTTTTGCTGGTAAGGAAGGTTTGTATGGGTCTTATGTATTCTCCCTCCACAGTTCCTAACTAACACGTCCATGCTAATTTATAACTGACAAGAGGGCTCACTAGGACTGCACATGCCAAGTTAATTCCACTCACAGCAACATTTCCATAAACATACATGACAAAGGAATACATCACACACAATAATAATATACAACACAAGGCAATGGCAATTAATATCTGACCCCAAATGCCTATTTTCCTCATAGCCTGTGTAACAAGTTATTTAATCTTATGTTCCTATATAGCTTCTTTTACTCATCAGTTCTAACCAGTGCCAACCCACATCACTAAAAAAGCTGTGACTGTCTACAAGATGTATATAATAAACCCTTTACACTGAACAGTGTACGTTTATATTGTAACCTATTAAACGATATTTAACAACAGGATACTGGTACTCGGAGCCCTATGCATACTATACATACAATATGATGCAGTACAAAGGATCATAAAATCAGGAGATAGGATGTCAGTAAATATCCATATGCCTACATATGGTAAGAAATTTAGTAGTACATAAATAGTATGTAAAATATTAAATACAGAACAATATTGGCACCTCAAAGGTCATAGAGCTGGTGGACAAATTTCCAAGTAATGTGGCCACATAGAGCCTATGTACCATAGACCATCATAATATGCCAAAACGATCAATCAGCTTAGAAACATTAGACATTCCAAAACCTCTCTCAAGTGTCAGGGATCTCTTAGATTCACATTATGCACTCTAACTACAAATTCCAATATTTGGCTTGGAATTAGTCAAATAAATTACTTTAAATGTGGGGACTCTGGTTAGACAGTCCAGCCTAAAATCCTACGATAGCTAAATTGTAGAATCCTGCTTGATGTGTTGTAATGTGGACAGTAGGACATGCCAGTTTTTGTCTCTTTAAATTAATTATGGTCACGCTTCTTAGTTTTCCTGAGCTTTAATATTTTACTGCTCTCAGGTTAGAGAGGTGTTTGCCTTTTAAAATGGCATTGATAATACAGCAACGTATAGCAGTTGTGTTAGATTAGGCTTAAGGTAAGACTCTGACTGCGAATACTATAGACTAAATATATTTTTAGCATTTCTGCAAATTGTTTATTATGTCTGAACTGCTAATTAATTGTATTTTTTATGAATTTGCTAAATGTTTTGTAATAAAAAAAAATTCAGGAAAATGAAATAACCGCTTACATTCACCTTGATTCTGATATTTGGCTGATTAAATGTGACACAGAGTCCCCGTATTAGATATCAGGATGATCTACAGAATCTTATTTTTTATGAATGAGCAGTGTTTGGGGAGGTTGGCACAATTTTGATTTAGTTTGCCCAATTTTTACCAGTCCTTCTTCCTGTAGCTCCAAGACACAGAAATGGGGATAGCTTACATGCCTTTATATGCTAATTTGTTCCTGTGGTTGTGGGAGAGAGAATTATTTCTGTCAGATCACAATGTCTCCATGGACTGTGTCTTTTTTTGGGGCACGGTACATTGATGACATTTTCCTGATCTGACACTGAACCAGGGAACAGATGAGTCAGTTTATACCTAGTACAAATCTAAGCCATCGCAACATTAAGCTGACACGCAAATACAATGAAAAACAGATCAGCTTCCTAGACATTTTAATTAAGTGTGATCATGACGGACACATCCAGACAGATTTATTCAGGAAAGAGAAATCTGTGACCTCTGTGTTACATGCAACCTCCTCTCACCCTGAACAGATGATTTAAGTAATCCCTACTGGCTTGTTTGTGAAGATAAAGAGACCATGTCCCACAGAACTGGACTTAAACATTTTGGAAAACTGGGGCTCATTTATTAATACTGTACTCTCTTAAACTAAGACAGTGTAGACTAAGGCCTCGTTCACACGGCTTATTCTGCCGCGGATTGGCGCCGTACTGCGCGCCGGATTTGCGCTGCAGTAAGGCGCCAATCCCCGGCAGCAATTACGGTAATCCACTGCTCTCATAGAGAACAGTGGAATCCGTCGCTCCGGCCCCGCCCCGCCCGTCCCGCCCTTATTCACGGTGGATTTGTGAGCTCAATACGGCTCACAAATCCGTCGGGAATAAGCCGTGTGAACACGGCCTTAGATTAGACAGTATAAAAATGTGCCAGATTTATCACAGTGGCTCATGCAGTATGATACTAGTGCATCTCAAAAATCAGAATATCACTGAAAAGATAATTTATATCAATAATTTATGTCAAATAGAGAAAACCTATATATTGTATAGACTCATTACAGTATGAATTACAAGGTTTAATATAAGACATTTGTGAGCCTTATAACAAATAAAAAGATCCTGGAGAACCCCTTTAATTTTCGATGATATTCTAATTTTTTGAGATGAACTAGTAAATCTGGTGCATGTTTAGACACTTTATAACAGGTTATTAGTTGGCTTAGTTAGTGCTAATAATGGTTTTAAAATTTTGATGCATTTTTTGGTGTATGGCGATACATGATAAACCTTGCCCCTTTCTGCATAGCCATATCCCTTTTCAGAAATAATACCCCTTTGTTGGCTGAGGTGTCTAAACACTGTCAAAAAACACATGAGTGTAGTGCACAGCATGAATGTCAGTATTTTGGGGAAAACTGTCATATCAAATGATAATACAGCAAAAAACAGAACAGTGATCTTCAGAACAGGTCACAGAGCATGCCCTCAACACGCTCATATTGACATCAGTAGGTTGTTGTTTAACTGAAGCATCATATGACTATGTGGCTTCTGTAAAGAGGTCAGAGCAGGCAATCGGGTACTACAGCCTTCGCAAATGTACAGAAAATAAAAAGTAAGAAATTACAAACAAATTATATGTTTCAGTATATACTCTTAATCAGTAAAATTAAAATATAGGTGACACATTCGCTCAGATTTTGCTCAAAACGGCTTACAAACCAATCAACTTTTTGTAGGAAATTATAATGTATATAGACACTGATTATTATTTTTTTTATCTGTTAAAGGGTTTGTCTCACTACATTGATTCATCTTACCTCAGGCCTGTTTTCTTGGTTTCAGTTTGAATTCAAGGGCGTGTTTACTGGCTTCCACTAGGCTGCAGTAGAAGCCAGGTCTGTAGCTATAGCAACCAGTGCTGGCAACCAGGAAAGATCGGAAAGGTCTGTAGCTATAGTGACCTGAGGAGCTGATGCAGCCCATACAAGAGGGGATATCTCAGAATAGGTAGGACACTGTTAATGGACACATATTTCAAAGTGACTTGTTTTTGCAGGATCTTTAACATAAAACACAATCACTGTAGTGAGATAACCCCTTTAATTTCACAGTTCTTCACAAATATTCTTATTATGTATATGTGCTGATAAAAATATTATAATGATTATACCAAATACATGCATGTCTTATAGACAGGTGGGGGGGGAGAGAGATGGATAGATAGATAGATAGATAAATAGATAGATAGATAGATAGATAGAGGAGAGACGTTTTACTGGAGGAAGAAGGGAAACCTTCGAAATGTAGCAACAGTGTTTATCTCGTATA
>JAODAL010000927.1:140000-261400 GCA_025379985.1 Phyllomedusa bahiana
TGCACACTATAAAACCTAAACTGTAGAGACCGCAAATCACACCACCGGACTCCCAGATGAGCATTTGTTCTCTGAGCAGATGAATGCTTTAAAACTAAAATATCATTCTTCAAGAATAGAAATGGCCTCTGACAGAAGTGTGTGTCATACTCTGAACAGGTGTACAGTCTATTCTAGATGAATTACTATGGACACCTGAGCCAGAGAAATCTACAATTCTTGACTAGCTTACAGTGAGTTCCAACAGTTCACTAGTCGAGTTAATGTCTTTTTCCTACTCTTAATGCCCCCTGACTAGCAGTGGGTGTCCCCTTTATATATCGTCACTCACTCCCTATACGACTGCAGACAAAATGGACTCATAGAACGAATACACAGTTTGTACGGAAAGTATTCAGACCCCTTTAAAATTTTCACTCTGTTTCATTGCAGCCATTTGGTAAGTTACAAAAAGTTAAATTTTTTGCTCATTAATGTACACTCTGCACCGCATCATGAAAGAAAAAAACAGAAATGTAGATGTTTTTGCAAATGTATTAAACAGGAAAGACTGAAACATCACATGGTCTTAAGTACTCAGACCCTTTGCTGTGACACTCATATTTAACTCACATGCTGTCCATTTCCTACTGATCCTCCTTGAGATGGTTCTACTCCTTCATTGGAGTCCAGCTGTGTTTAATTAAACTGACTGGGCTTGTTTAGGAGAGGCACACACCTATAAAATACTTCAGAGTGCATGTCAGAGCACATGAGAATCAAGAGGTCTCAGGAACTGCCCAAGGAGCTCAGAGACAGAATTGTGGCAAGGCACAGATCTGGCCAAGGTTACAAAAGAATTTCTGCAGCACTCAAGGTTCCTAAGAGCACAGTGGCCTCCATAATCCTTAAATGGAAGAAGTTTGGGACGACCACAACTCTTCCTCGACCTGGCTGTCCAGCCAAACTAAGCAATCGTGGGAGAAGAGCCTTGGTGAGAGAGGTAAAGAAGAACCCCAAGATCACTGTGGCTGAGCTCCAGAGATGCAGTAGGGAGATGGGAGAAAGTTCCACAAAGTCAACTATCACTGCAGCCTCCACCAGTGGGGGCTTTATGGCAGAGTGTGCCGACAGAAGCCTCTTCTCAGTTCAAGTCATACGACCGCCCGCATACAGTTTGCAAAAAAACACATGAAAGACTCCCAGACTATGAGAAATAAGATTCTCTGATCTGATGAGACGAAGACTGAATTTTCTGGTGTTAATTCTTAGCGGTATGTGTGAAAAAAAACAAGGCACTGCTCATCACCTGACCAATACGATCCCAACAGTGAAACATGGTGGTGGAAGCATCATGCTATCGGGGTGTTTTTCAGCTACAGGGAAGGAAAGATGAATGCGGCCAAGTACAGAGATATCCTGGAGGAAAACCTCTTCCAGAGCGCTCTGGACCTCAGACTGGGCCGAAGGTTCTTCTTCCAACAAGACAATGCCCCTAAGCACACAGCTAAAATAACAAAGCAGTGGCTTCAGAACAACTCTGTGCCCATTCTGGACTGGCCCAGCCAGAGTACTGACCTAAACCCAATTGAGAGACTTGAAAATGGCGGTCCACCAACGTTCACCGTCCAATCTGAGGGAACTGGAGAGGATCTGCAAGGAACAATGGCAGAACATCCCCAAATCCAGGTGTGAAAAACTTGTTGCATCATTCCCAAGAAGACTCTTGGCTGTACTAGCTCAAAAGGGTGCTTCTACTCAATACTGAGCAAAGGGTCTGAATACTTAAGACCATGTGATATTTCAGTTTTTGTTTAATAAATTTGCAAAAATATCTACATTTCTGTTTTTTTCTTTCAAGATGGGGGGGGGGGGGCAGAGTGTACATTAATGAGCAAAAAATGATCTTACCAAATGGCTGCAATGAAACAAAGAGTGAAAAATTTAAAGGAGTCTGAATACTTTAAGTACCCCCTGGATATTAGTTGTATGAGTCCATTTTGTCTACAGTTGTATAATGAATGAGTGACAATATATAAAGGGGACATCCACTGCTAGTCAGGGGGCATTAAAGGGGTTTTGCCACGATGTAATGTTTATGTGGGATCCTCCAAAATGGCTATTTAATCACTTTCTAAATATATGTGATTACAAAAATTGCAGCCTGAGAGCACTACAGGCTGCCTTACCTGCCCTTAGTTACTTAAAAGCTTCTATTAGATATTAGATACGACCTGACAAGAGCTGCTGGCCGGGCTTGCGCAGAGAACACTTCTTATCTGATGTAAGGGAGCTGAAGAAGCTTTCAAGGCATCGGGTAGAAATATGTTGTGTTTTGTATACAGAATCCACTAGTTGTAGTGTGATTATCTGAGTAGATCCCTGCTTTATCTGATGACAGGGAACAAGAATAAGCTTTCAAGCTGCTGTGGAGAAAAGGTGTTGTCTTTTGTATACAGAATCCACTAGTTGTAGTTTGATTATTTGAGTGAACATTTCACACATTCCCTTATGCATGGCTCTGTGCTCTAGCTGTGTCTCTCGCTCTCTCAGCTCAGTGTGGCTTGTTTACATTTGCTTCTTTGCAGATAAGGCACGTCCTGGCAAAACCCCTTTAAGAGTAGGAAAAACTCGACTAGTGAACTGTTGTAACTGAGTTAGTGTAATTTTTTCTACTTTTGAGGTTGCCAGACCAGCAAAGCATTTTTTTTTTTTAAATGGACAAAAAATTTAAAGGGTATATTCACATGATGAACTGAGCTGAATCCGCCGCAGAATCAATGTCCAATCCCACTATAAAATGCTCCATGTTCATTTTAGATTGATTACACTGTAAAACCACAGGTTTTACATGCTTATTGCCTCCTATGTAGTATATAGGAGGCAAAAAATCTGCTTTTGAAAATCAGTGTCGCATCCTCATCGGAAATCTGTGCTTAGAAGCGCGGATTTTCTGATGAGGATACAAGGCAGATTCAAACACTGAAATTTCAGTGACTGAATCTGTTGTGTGAACATACCCGAAAAGGTTTTACCATCATAGACATGGTTGGCATATCAATAGGATATGCCATTAGTATCAAGAAGGTGCAGGTCCCACCTCTGTTACCTGCACCTATCTCCATGGGCCCTTGGGACCGTCCCTACTGAAAAGAGAAGTGACAGCCTCTATTATGGCAAAACCGCTTTAAGTAGAAGGTATAAACAGATACACACACAAAGACCTATAACATGGGAGGACAATAATAAAAACGGTCCAATAACAAATGTATTTTTCCCATTGCCAAGTCACAAACACTGTATAGATACAGATGTCGATAGAAAAGTAGCAATGGATGAGAAGTATTTTTTTTTCAGGGTCATCTGGATACAATAGAAACAATCCAATGTAACCATATTACATGTTTAAAGGGGTTTTGCCACGATCTATTGTTGATGTGGGATCCTCCAAAATGGGTATTTAATCACTTTTCTAAATATATGTCATCAAAAAAGTGAAGCCTCTGAGAGCTACAGCGTGACTTACATGCCCTTGGTTTCCTGACAGTTTATATTAGACACGACCAGGAGCTGACAAGAGCTGATCTGGCCGCGCTTGCGTTGTTTGCACTTCTTATCTGATGGCAGGGAACATGAACGAGCTTTGAAGGGACTGGGAGAAAGATCTTGTATCTTTTGTACAGAGAATCCACTGGTCGTAATGTAGTTATCTGAGTAAACATGCAGACGCTCCCGGGATCCTCTGCTCAGAACCCCTCCCTCTCTCCCTGCAGCGTTCGTGAAGGAATGAAAGAAGGCCGCCTGCTGAGATTATCCTCTCTCCTGAGCAGATAAGAGGAAGAAATAAAACGCATATAGCTTGTGCACAATACAGTTCTCCTCTGTGAATTAGCAAAACAATGTTTGCTCAACTACAGAGACTGAATATCAGGAACGTGCATGGGAGGTGGAGCGATGACATCGCTGAGGAGGTACTTGTTTTTTTAAATACAAACACAACGCCCCTTTTTTTAGGCCTCAAGAGTGGAGTATAAGCCTGTTAGGTAAGGAAATCACTTCTTGGCAAAACCCCTTTAATATCTTAAACTGAAGGAGCACTGGAAGCGGAGGTATACCTAGGTTTTCTTATGGCAACCAGGCAAATTAAAATGTCTTATCTTATGAAGTAAGATTATGCCACACTGGGGCGTACAGACAACATGGGGGGAGGTTTACACACATGGAAACAACCTCTGCAAGTCAGAACTTGGAGCCACTCAACATGGACATACCTCTGAAAGGCTGCATTTTTGGCTGAACATCCTTAGTAGGCAATTATTGCTATAAACCCTGCTACCTGTCACATTGAAATTAGCATACTTATTACTCCCATAGCACGTTCTGGGTTTTTTTTGTTGCCTTTTTTATTCAAATACAGTGAGCCCTGAGGAAAGAAAACATTAAAGGTAGAAGATCTGCATTAAAATAATCCATAACAAGCTTCCAAAACACTTGACAATAAATTGTGATTTGAGCTTAATTCCCTGCATGTTACATTCAGACATTTGTTTTGTATTACTCAGATTAATATGCTGAAAATCAAGCATATTGCTCTGAATGAAATAGTTAATGATGAATATAATTGCTTACAAACAATCTAATATAACAGCAGAATGAATTTCATCATCTGCTGCATAGGAATCTTCATATTCTGCTAACAGCAATTATCATTATGAATGCAGAAACATTATGGAAATCTCACAAACGCTGCCAAATCTGAATGGAGCCACAAAAAACAGGCTGCTGGAGATGAATGCAAAAAAGGTCTTGTATCTAATGGTTAATTTCAAGATTAATCTATCACAATAATGATTCCATGGATTAACTGTTCTATTTCCTATTTCCACTTGATGATTTTTTTATTTTCTGCAGAAAACGCTCATTAAGCACCTAAAATGATCTTTATTGTAATTCATTAATTGCAACTATTAAGATTTATCTGTGGTTTAGTATGCAATATGATATCTCCTGATGCATCCAATATAAATGTAGAGAACTGACACCTGTTCAATCTCAGTAGCATCGTATGGCTCTACTCTAAGGCCATGTTCACACGGCTTAAAATGGGCCGGATTTTGGTCCGTAATTACGCGCCGAAGTCATTACGGTAATCCACAGTCCTCATAGAGAACTATGGATTACGTCTCCTCTCCCTGCTCGGCGAATCCGCCAGGCGGGGAGATAATTGACATGTCAATTAGAAGCGGCGTATACGCGCAGCTGGTAATGCAAGTCAATGGGCCGGCAAAGTGCCGGCCACCTGCTCACTCCCCCGCTCCGTCCACACGGCGTAATTGCGGGCCGTAATTACGTCCCGCAGTTAAGTCGTGTGAACATAGGCTAAGGGTGATTTCACACGGTGCGTTTTTGGTGCGTTTTTTCAATGCGTTTTTTGTGCAGGAAGGCACAGCAATTAATGCTGTACATTGCTGCACAAAAATCACGCTAATTACCGCAATTTTACCACAACTTTACCACGATTTTTGTGCAGCAATATACAGCATTAATTGCTGTGCCTTCCTGCACAAAAAACGCATCAAAAATGCACCGTATGAAAGCACCCTAAGGGTGCTTTCACATAGCGCAGTTTTGGTGCAGTTTTAACTGTGCTCCAATTAAACTGCCTTTATTACCAGCAAGCTTCTTTCACTTATCTAAACTGTTTGGAAAGTGAGTAAACAATTAATATGTCTGTAATCCACAAGACTACAAACACATTTATTGATTACTTACTTGAAACACCTTAGACAATTTAGACCACTGACAGAAGCTTGCTGGTAATAAAGGCAGTTTAATTTGAGCGCAGTTTGGGTGCTTTCACACAGCGCAGTTTTGGTGCAGTTTTAACTGCGCGCCAATTAATCTGCCTTTATTACCAGCAAGCTTCTTTCAGTTGTCTAAATTGTTTAAGGTGTTTCAAGTAAGTAATCAATTAATGTGTGTGAAGTCTTGTGGATTACAGACATATTAATTGATTACTCACTTTCCAAACAGTTTAGCGAAGTGAAAGAAGCTTGCTGGTAATAAAGGCAGTTTAACTGGAGCACAGTTAAAACTGCACTAAAACTGCAGAGTGCGCTTTTTTTGCAGAAATGTATAGCATTAAACTTCCTCTATTGCTCTGCATTTATGCAAAAATTTTTTATTGTAGAAATGCACAGCAGCAAAGGCAGTTTGATGCTATACATTTCTGCAAAAAAGCGCACTGTGTGAAAGCACTCAAAGGTGGCAACTGGTGGGTCCTACTGTACAAGAGGCTGTAATCTAACACAAAAGATGGTGCCATGATACCACAGTGCAGTGACATTTGAAAACAGCCTACATGGTAGCTCTATAGCTGGAGCTGCAGTCACTTTTCTGCGTGGTTCTTTTTATCTTCTCCTAATTTGAACCTACAGATGTAGCAAAAAGTTTATCTATACAATGATATCTTACTGCACTGTGTTGTCGGTTCTAAGATCACAACAAAAGCCATTGAAAAAACTATCTATATTTATCATGGTGAATTATCTGCCAAGTTTATCTTTAATAACCGGTGTAAAGTACACAGATGTAGTATAAAACTGACGTACTAAAATTACAGAAAGTAGTGAAAAATAATTGCCAGACATAAGCAAAGTATCAGGCTCTTAGAGGGGTTTTGGCATCAGAAACAACAAAGACCTAATATTAGGGCATGTCCCCACGGCACGGGTTTTCGGCCGGTTTGCTGTTTTTCAGACCGCCTGAAAAACCGGCCGAAAATGAGCACAATGGTGCTCTATGGAAAACCCGTGCAGCAGTCCCCACTGCACGGGTTTTCCACCAGACGGTTTTGCCGCCGGCGGTCCGGCGGCAAAACATTGAACATGTTCATTCTTCCGTCCGGTTTCCGTGGGGATGGCCGCAAAACCGGACAAATACCGGCCGGCAAACCGGCCGGTATTTATCCACTGCCGTGGGAACATGCCCTTAATGTTAGATATCTCCAGGACAAGCACCCGAAACACTGTTCTGAATAAAGAAGTGGCTGCGCTTGCGCAGTCATTCTCCATTCATTTCAATGTTAGTTACCGCTTGGCTGAATTCCGAACTCGAAAACTCCAAGGAGAAACCAAACTTCAGCACCATCGAGATGTAATAGGAAAAATCAAACCCAGCTTTAATACATATCTTTAAAAAATGACTGCATTATAGCTTAAAAAATTTAACCCACGCATGGGAATGAAAATCAAGGACATGGTAAGCACCTAGGCTCATGAATCTATATGCCTATTTTGAGGATCGACATGCCAGTTATGTTGGTGTTGCAAACACAACAGAATTTCAGCAGCTAACACTAAGAAACAGCCAGAGTGAAATCCAAAATCCGACGGCACTTTAACATTGCTGAACCGTGGCTTTTAGCATGCGTTTGCGCCAAAAGCTGCGGCGCTTTTCGGATTTCCGGCTGGCCCAATACATGGACTGCATGGGAGTAAGGCGGAAGACAGAACACATTCTATCTTCCGCCAGACGGACGGCGGCTTCAGTAGAAAACCTGTGCTGTGTAGACTACAGCACAGATTTTCTGCTCAAGTCTACACAGAGCTGGGTACAGTCGGATTTTCAGTTGATTCAAAATACTGAATCTGCAGAAAATTCGAGGAGAATCCAGTGCTGTGTAGTCATAGCCCAAGATGCATCTCTGCCTCTTTCTGGACTCACGATAATTTGAGGTTCCCATGTACATCCCTGATCAAAACTTCAAGAGCCCATCCACCACAACAAGGTGACCTCAGTTCAGATGGGAACCTATGTGCTGATATTTTGTTGTGTTTGCATTGCTTTGTTGCCATGTCATCATACATACATAATTTTCTTAAAATTGTTTTGGATGTGCTGATCAATTTTTATTTATGGATTGTTAGTATGGGGAAGTGGCCTCCACTTTGTTTATGCGCTCCACCTATCCACACAGATCAGAACAAAATGTGGCTTGGACCTTCACTCCCTGGAAATATGGAGGTCTGAACAGGCACCAAGTGAGGTCACCTTGTTGCAGTGGATGGGCTATCACAGTTTTGAACAGGGGTGTACGCTGGGAACCTCAAATTTTCATGTGTAAAAAAGTGGCAGATACACATTTTAGGATATGTCCCCACAGCACTGGTTTTTGGCCGGTTTTTCAGACCGCCTGAAAAACTGGCCGAAAAGGAGCACAATGGTGCTCTATGGAAAACCCATGCAGCGGTTTTCGGACGGAATCTGTGCTTCTCAATGTGAAGGGGAAGGCTTTTCTCCGCTCATCACGGAGAAAAGCCGCCCCCCCACTCCCTGCGACTGTGGGGACGGGCGCAAAACAGGACAAATAACGTCCGGCAAACCGGCCGGTACTTGTCCTATGCTGTGGGGATGCGCCCTTAGAATGGTTCCTATGTTTACTTTGTTTCTTCCCGTTTGCAGAGTGGTGCTGATATTTTGTTGTGGCTGCATTGCTTTGCTGTCACGCCAGCATGCATCTACATGCTTTTCTTTAAAATCATTTTGGATGTGCTAATACATTTTTATTTTTTGATTAAGGTTTGTGACGGCAAAGTCTCTTTAGGTTCCTACACTGTTGTTAGGAAATATTGGCTGACAAAATAGTTTACAGCGTACAGATCTGTGCGGATTAAAGCATGATTTGTCTAACATGCCGCAATGTGCTGTAAAACAACATATAAATCAACACGCAAGTACATGTAAAAGTGGATTTCACAGGCTTTTGGGGTGGAATTAATCAACAGGGTCTGAACCAGGTCTTACCATGTAAATGCATAAAAAGAAACAGTCCAGGTAACACTGCCACTAACAGATCTTTATTCCCCTTTGCAATGTTTCAGTTCTCAACCTTGAGAAAGGTGTACATAGGAGATGAAATGTAGCAGAGGTGGATAAGGATTGCTGACTTGGAGGGAATGCTATCCAGGCCATTTGTTTTTTGCGGTCTGGTTTTAGACCATGGCCCAAATCTGTATATTTATAACCACTGAGCCGCTGTTTAGCCTATAACCGGACCTTAGAAGAAGGTGGCCTGGCCTGATGATTCACGTCTTCTTTTACATCATGTCGATATGGCACAGTGCAAGTGCATCACTTACCTTAAAAGGGTTTTGCCAGGACGTGCCTTATCTGCTAAGAAGCAATTGTAAACAAGCCACGCTAAGCTGAGAGAGCAAATGACACAGCCAGAGCACAGAGCCGTGCATAAGGGATCGTGTGAAATGTTTACTCAAATAATCAAACTACAACTAGTGGATTCTGTATACAAAAGACAACACCTTTTCTCCACAGCAGCTTGAAAGCTTCTTCATGTTCCCCGTCATAAGATAAAGCAGGGATTTACTAAGATAATCACACTACGACTAGTGGATTCTGTATACAAAAGACAACATATTTCTACCCGGTGCCTTGAAAGCTTCTTCAGCTCTCTTTCATCAGATAAGAAGTGTTCTCTGCGGCCAGCGCAGCTCTTGTCAGGTCGTATCTAATAGAAGCTTTTAAGTAACTAAGGGCAGGTAAGGCAGCCTGTGGCTCTCTCAGGCTGCAATTTTTGTAATCACATATATTTAGAAAAGTGATTAAATACCTATTTTGGAGGATCCCACATCAACATTACATCATGGCAAAACCCCTTTAAGAAAAAATAACACAAGGAAGAACTATGGAAAATGGTAAAGCAGCATAGGTAATGTGATGCAATCTACTGAAAAACCTTTGCTCCTGGCATTTCCAGAAACGTATCAACTACCTAAATATTTCTACCAAGTTCACCTCTTCATAGCAACTGTATTCCCTAATGGTAGTGGCCTCTATCAGCAGGATTTTTGCCCCTGCAAAAATTATTCAGGAATGGTTTGAGGAACAGGACAAAGAGTTCAAACTGTAAACTTGGCCTCCAGATTCCCGAGCACACTATCTGATGAAGCAAATTAAGCATACCCTTCATGGCAACTGCATATCCTGATGGCAGTGGCCTCTATGAGCAGGATAGTGCACCCTGCCACACTTCAAAAGTTATTCAGGAATGGTTGGGAGAACATGACAAAGAGTTCAAACTGTTGACTTGGCCTCCAAATTTGCAGGATCTCAACCTGATCCAGCATCTGTGAGATGTGCTGCAAAGATCTGCTGCTTGTGTTTTGGTGTCAGAGATCTTGTATCATGACTAGTCTATGCTTTAAAGGGGATGTATCGCTTCCTTAGTTCGGCTGATTCACACTGCTCTCAGCTTCTCAACTCTAGAAATGCAAAGGCGTTTCTTCCCCTCCCAGCTGGGTGACGTCAGCCCCCCCTTCACTGTGCATGCTGGCTCCCGAGACTTCCCCCCCCCCACCTCTGAGTCCACATGTCACTGTGTCTTTACCTATGCAGTCTTATTTTGTAAGAGCTGTATACATACCATAGGCTGTATTCAATCAAGACTGAGCAACTGAACTCTTCTCCTCTCACAGCTGGAGATGCTCTATGAACGGCACAGATCTCGCTTCTATGCAGGAGAGTTAGGCACTGGGACAAAACTGTTATGTTTTCTCATTGTAGAATCTGTTGCAGTCTGTTTCTGCTGGGTGTGGAGAGAGAAAATGCTACGGCCCCTAACTCTGAGTCAGGCAGGGATCGACACAAATTGTGCGATTTCCTGATGGTGTAAGCCCTTCAGTGTTATTCTGTTTCTTCTGCCTGTATAAAGTGAAAATGTGACGGTCCCTTACTCTGAGTAAGAGACACAGCTCCATGAATATGACCGGGGGCTGTACAGAATGTAAATGAGCTCTCAGCTAGTGAAATGCAAGGAGGAGGGATCCGGAGGGATTCGACCAGGACTGGATATCAGTGTAAACAAAAACACAAGATAAGGAATACTGTGAATACAAGACAGCTTTGCTAATGACATCCAATTGCAAAGTTGCTTGTTTTCACTGTCCCCTTATTCTGAAGACCATTTAATGAAATTATAAAACCCCTTTAACCCCTACCCGACATTGGACATACTGATACGCCCTAGTAGGAAGTGTCTTCCCACAAATGGATGTACCGGTACACCCTGCACATGGTGCGGCCTCAGAAGCGGGCCCCGCATGATCGCGATATGGGACCAGCGGTGTATTACCACTAGCCTCATGCCCATCACCTATGGCCAGGGTGAACCCCTTAGCTACAGCGATCTATTACGCTGGAGCAAAGGCAAAGGCAGAAGGAGGGAGCTCCTTCTGTCTTCTCACGGTGCAGCAGTGGCGATCGCTGCAGCTGTGTGTACCTGACAGCCCGGAAGTGTTGCAAGAAACTTCCGGGCTTTCTGTGTGTATCATGTCCCAGAATGCATTGTGAGCATTGCCGGGCATGATGAATGACAGTTGTCATAGAGACCAGTATAGAAGAGTTCTGATCTGTACTGAACTCTGTTGTATCAGTAATCTGAGGATCATTGATAAAAATACTCTAATGGGAAAAGTGAAAAAAGGGTGAAAAAGTAAAAAAAAGGAAAACACAAACACAAAAAATAAAATACAACCGCCAATTGCTCCAAAAAAGATTAAAAATAAACAAAGTAATCATATTTGGTATCGCCACGTGCGTAACAACCTACCCTATACATCTGCCACATTAATTAACTCATATGGTGAACACCGTAAATAAATAAAAAAAAATCACAGAATTGTGATTTTTATTCAAAATGGAATAAAAAGCGATCAAAAGCTCATATAAACGCCAATGTGGTACCAATTAAAATGTCAGTTCATCCCGCAAAAAAGAAGCCCTTACACAGCTCGGTATATGGAAAAATAAAAAAATTATGGCTATCAGAAGATAGCGATGCGTAAATATTGTTTTACACAATAAACACACTTTTTTTTTTTTTTTTTAAAGCGCTTCAACATAAAAATAACTATATAAATTGGGTACCGCTGTAATTGTCTCGACCCAGAGAGTAAAAATAACTTGTCATGTATACTGCACAGTGAGCACTGTTGAAAATAAAATTAAAAAACAATATTAGGATGGCAGTATTTCCTACACCCTGTTTTCCAAAAAACAGTTTTAAAACAAAAAGTCTTGTCCCCCCAAAAATTATACCAATAAAAACATCAACTCATCCTACAATAAACAAGCCCATAATCAACTCCGTAAACAGAAAAATAAAAAAGTTATGGCTGTCAAGACTATGACGACATAAAAACACAATATTTTATAAACACATTATAAACACATTTCTATTGTGTAAAAGTAATAAAACATAAAAAACTATTTAAAATTTATTTTAGTATAATTGTACCAACCCATATAGTAAAGTTATGTCATTTATACTCCCCAGCAAATGCTGCTCCCCCCACCCCCATTTTCATGGCCCAATGCTAAAAAAAAACTATGGAACACCTATGCGTTCAAAATGCACAATACACCCCTAGATGAGATCCATGAGGGGTGTTGAATCCGAAATAAGGCGACTTCTGGAAGCTTTTCTTGTTCTGGTAATTTGGGGGCTTTGCAAATGCGACATGGCCCCACCAAAATCTGCATTCCAAAAGCCAAATAGCGCTCCCTCCCTTGTACGCCCTACCATGCACCCAAACAGCAGTTTACACACATATAGGGTGATACCGAACTTGGAAGAAATTTCTCCAAGATTCATTGTAAAAGTTAAACATTTTCAGCTAAAATTGCAGATTGTTGGAAAAAAATAAATGCTTTCATTTTCACAGCCTAAGGCTAAAAAAATTTGTGAAACACCTGTGGGGTCGATTTACTCACTGCACCCCTGGAAATATTCTTTAAGGGGTGTAGTTTCCTATATGGGTTTTTTAAGGGGTGTTTATTAAGTTTTAGCACCTTAGGGTGTCAGCAAACCTGAAATGGCGCCTAAATAAAATCGTATTGAAAATGAGACCCCAGAGTCCAGTAGGTGCGCCTCCTACTCTGGTGCTTGTGGTTGAGCCAAATAATGCACTAGGGCCACATATGAGATATCTGTAGAAACTGCAGAATCTGGGGAATCTATAGTAAGTTTTATTTCCCTGGTCACATCTACCACGCTCCTGTAAATAATGGATAAAAGCTGAAAATCTGCAAAAAAAAGTGACATTTTACCTCCATTTTTCTGTAATATCTGTGAAATAGATAGAGGGTTAACAAATTTCTTAAACACTGTTGTAAATACTTTAAGGGGTGTAGTTTCTTAGATGAAGTCATTTATGTGATTATCCAACATGCAGGCCCCTCAAAACTGCATCCCTAAAAACATTTATATTGCAAATTTTCTTGGAAATGTGAAAAATTACTACTAAATTCCGAAGTCCCATAATGTCATACAAAAATAAAGACATTTCAAAAATGATGCCAACCTACAGTAGACATACGGTAGATGCTAGCTATAAACTATTTTCAGTGGAATAACTATCCGCAGAAAAGTTTGAAAATGGCAAATTTTTCATCATATTTTTCACAAACAAACAAGGATTGTTTGGACCAAAATTTCTTACTAACTTAAAGCACAATCGGGCAGATTTATCTTTTAGACGGTGTAAAGTTAGACTGGACAGTCTTACAATGCGCCACATTTATCACAGTGTTGATAAATCTGCCACAGGTTGGAACTGTCTAGTCTAAGTCTGTACCACCTTTAAGTTGGTTTACTTTTATGCCAGAATTTGATCGCAGATTCTGGCACATTTTTGGTCACCCCTTTCCGCGAAACCACGCCCCTTTTCACAAAGCCATGCCCCCTTTGTTGGACGAGGCGCAGAACCGTCTGAAGCTGTGTAAAACACATAGTAAATGTGGCGAAAAGCTGGTTTTTGGCGCAAATTGAGCCAGAATTCTAGCGCTACTGCCGTGATAAATCTGCCCCAATGTGTCAGGAGAAAACAATCTCAGAATCACATGGATAGGTAAAAGTGTCAAAAAGTTATCCTCACATAAAGTGACACATGCCAGATTACGAAAATGGGGCTGTGTCAGAAAAGTCAAAACTAGCTGCAGCTGTAAGGGGTTAAGGTTGGAATGAAGGGGAATAACACTATATTAGCCAAATGGTTATATATAATTTTATGTCTGTTGGGTGTAAAGTTCTTACACAATGAAAATGATTCACAACTGAACAGAAAACTAATAGCCGCCAATCCATTGTTTATAGGTCAGTTAAACTGCAGTTAGAATAAAACTACCCAGTTAAAATGACAGAGTAAAAACGCTAATTGGAAATTTGCTGCATTTTTTACAGACATTTTATAGAAACAAATGTCAGCCCTGGATTATGGCTATAAATTGCACTTTCCCTGCATTCTCCTGACATATAATCAATTTACGTTGCCCCCTGGCAAGTGAATGTCATTATCTAGACGTATGCAACCATAAATCACGCTGCTGCGGCGTGTGCATTTAACAGACACTTTAACATGGACACGCACATTACAGTGAACGATATGCATGCACTGTTGAGGATAATCCATACAATCTGACAACATACATAATGCCCAGCTGACAGCTGGTGACCGCTTATTTACTGATTTATGTATGACATTGAATCATTACAACAGATATATTTCTTGTGCTACAGTACCTGGCAATATATGCAAACAAGAAAACATTTCACGTTCGCGGTTTACCTAAAAAAACTGTGTCTATAAAGGGTTTATCCTATGAGAGCAATCCCTTTTAATATGGCTGGGGCTGCTCCCGGAGACACGCTGGCAATAGGTCCCATAGTGCATAACCATCATTAAAGGGATTGTGTCGCAATTATTTTTTCTTTCAGTAATGTGTGTGTGTTTTCTATCACCTTTTTATTCTCAGTTACATTTATTTTCAGTCTGGGCTTGTATAGACAGTTATTACTGATGTGTACACAGCACTGCCCTCTTTAGAAGCAGCCCTGTACTGTGTGAGAGCACGACACACAGGAAACAGCTGTAAAGCAAACACTGTGCATAAGACGATTCCCATCTGAGTATCTTCAACTAGATTCCTCCCAGCCCCTCCCTGCTGTGACCTCAGCTCTGCTCTAGTGTTCACAGCTATAGGGTGCAGGCAGCCATGACTGTGGAGCCCAGAGGATGTGTCCTTGTTCGTAATAAAGTGATCATGCTTTTGTTGTTAACGATTTTTGCGCAATTCAAGCTTTTTCCGCTAATAAACTTCTCTTGTTTCTGACGCAAAAAATCTGTTGTTTTTTATTATTTACGGATTTTGTCACTAAAATCCTTTTCTTTACATATTTTGTCACTAATATCCGTTTCTTTACATATTTTGGCGCTAAAAACGTTCTCTCTCTTCTGACGCTAAAAAGTATGTTTCTCTCTGAATTTTGGTGCTAAAATCCAATTTTTTATGGATTTTGGAGCTAAAATCTGTTTCTTTACATATTTAGGCGCTAGTAGCGTTCTCTAGCTTCTGAAGCTAAAAATACATTTTTTTTTACGGATTTTTCCGCAAAAATTCGTTTCTCTATGTATTTTGGCGCTAACATACATTTCTCTACAGATTTTGGCACTAAAGTCCGTTTCTTTACATATTATGGCGCTAATAACGTTCTCTCGCTTCTGATGCTAAAAATACGTTTTTATGGATTTTGGCGCTACAATCCATTTCTTTAGGGATCTTGCTGCTAAAATCCTTTTCTTTATGCATTTTGGAGCTAATAAAGTTCTCTCGTGCCTGACGCTAAAAATACGTTTTTTGGGGGGATTTTGGTGCTAAAATCCGTTTGTGGCAACGATCAAGTATTCTCTACTTTGGAATTATTTGAAGGAATGGGGACGTACTTGTTTGCAGAGTATGACTGACTTGTTAATAACGTTTTTCAGGGTGTCCACACAACAAGAAATAGCTGACTGTCTTCATATACATATTCTTTCCTCAAAAGTGAGAGGTTGTCCCACAGGTTGTCCCACTCCATGATTTTTCCTACCAACCGCAGGATGGTAAAAATGGAAAGGGCTACAGTTATACATTCATCTGGGGAATATATTTACATCTAACATTGGTGTCATGCTATGTAATACTATAAAAATATTTGCTACACTTTGTCCTCTTGAAAGAGAGTTGGCAGAGGCATAATTATAACCATAGTAGCTTCTATGGGAACCCTGAGGTTGACGGGGTCTACTCTGGATCAAAAGAACTGCACATTTTTGGAGGGAATAAAAAGTTGGTGGCCTTCTGTTGTTTAGTACTAGTGTTCTCTGATATACGGCCCTTTATTTTATTACTGCTCCTACTGCAGTTTTAGTTACCTGTCATTGGGTGGTGGCAGAAATGGGGCCCTATAAACACTGGTTACACTCCTGTCCTGTGGGATTCCCTTTATCTACCAAATAACCGTGAATTTTTTTTTGTACAAACCATGGCTCCCGGCCTTCCACTAAAGCGATCACTTTCAGATTAAAAAAAATAATAGCTAAAGAAAATGAGACCCCTGAAAACAGATTTTGAATCCTTCTTCAGAGACTTAAAAGGGTTGTCTCGCTACAATGATTGGGTTTTAATTAAAAGATCTTTAAAAAACAAGCACTTTGCAATATATGTTCATTACAAATGTCCTACTGATTTTGAGTTATCCCTGGTAGTAGGAGTGCATCAGCTCCTCAGATCACTATAGCCACCGACATGTTTATTTTTCTCTCACTGGCTGTCAGTGCTGGTGACTCATCAGCTTCTCAATACAGGTCTGAGCACAGAGCATCTCCCGCATAGTATGTGGCCACTTGTGATGCTTCTGTAGGGGAGGGGGAGGGCTCTGGCTTCTGTGTCTGTGTAGCTGTGCTGCCTGGATTAACCCTGTGTGTGCCTGCTCCCTCCTGCTCTCTACACAGATTGAGGAGAGCAGAGGTGAGGCTGATCTGTGGTCAGTACGATGTGACAGCAGTGAAGTGTGTTACTATAATCATGATGTGTCTGTGGAGCTTTGACTATACTAATAGAACAGATCAGGGGGGCATGTGAACGGTTCGTATCCCTCCCTGCTCTGCTGTATTAGTGACACATCGCGATTATAGAAACTCACTTCACAGCTGCCCTATGTCTGTTCTGATGGGAGGATGGCAAAGAACAGGGTTTATTTGTTGTTGCTTGAGATGTCCATGGAGATTTGTATGCTAAGCAGGGGGTATAGGAACCTTTACATCCCTCCCTGCTCTGCTATTATCATACACAGCTTCACATACCTCTGGCTCCATAGCCACTCATAGATCAACCCTCTCCCTGCTGTCTCACACAGGGTTAACTCTGGCAGGAAACAACCTCCCCTCCCCCTGCTGTATAGGTTACTGCAGTTGGAGGAGGAGAGCTGTCTGTGTGCTGAGGGGAGGGGGGAAGGAGGAGGAGAAGAGGCAGACAAGAAGCATGCCCCTGAATTCAAAAATCCCCTGCTGCCAGACACACTGAAGTAGGCTGAAAACCTATAGTGAGACAACTCCTTGAAGCATGAAATATCTTTTACAGTATTTGATCGCTTTTTTTGTTACTGTTGCTCCTAGCACAACACCGTATCCCACTTCAAAAGCAATCCTTGTATCAAGACAACCCCTTTAAGTTCAATATTTTGCAAACACAAGTCACTTTGCAATATGTGTCCATTAACAGTGTCCTATCTATTCTTAGATATCCCCTCTTGTATGGGCGGCATCAGCTCCTCAGGTTGCTATAGCTACAGACCTGTTCGATCTCTCTCGATAGGCTGCCATTGCTGGTCGCTACAGCTACAGCCCTGATGTCCTCAGTAGCTCATCACTGCAAGCCAATAGTAGCCAGCAGAAGCCAGTAAACACGCCTTTGAATTCAAAAATGAAACCGAGAAAACAGTACAGAGGTAAGATGATGTAGTGAGACAACCCCTTTAAGGCCCTACCTGGGAGATTCTGCCCGTACCAATTGCCATGAGGCACAGTTTAATGCCGATTCCTTTTACTGTTCAATCTTATTTCTCAGTTATTGGTCCTCTAGCGTTTTTTAGATGCTTTTAAGCATTTTTAGATGTTCTACATATTACAGTAACTAAAGATATCGTTACTTTATTATCAGAATTATTAGTTTACTTTCTAGTGTTACACTGCTATGTCTGCTATGCTAAGTTTACACTGTGGTGTCCATTGTAGCATGCTTGATGATTTTTTTTATACATTAACGTATTAATGTTTTAGATATTCTGTATCCCTTCTCTCATTTAAGTTACTGGTACCTGCACTGGTAACATGCAAGACATTTATTACAGTTTTTGAGTCTGCTACCAGAATATAAAACAGCAGTTTATCATTTACAAGCTGTGTTACAGGGATGACGGGCTGATTTGTAGTTGCAGTGGACCAACAAGCTACAGTTTAATAACCTCCAAATGGGGCTAACAGACGTGTGTCTTAAACAACAGTTCAGGGAAGCCTTCTGCATTTGCGGCTCCCAAGCAGATGAATGGTCACTGCACCTCTGCAAATGAACCTGCATAGGCAAAAAAGGTTTAAATTTTTATGGCAGTATCAGAATTGGACCTCCTCTGATTGGTAAAGGGCTGTCTTCTCTGGTAAATCTTGTTTTTTGCGTCATCGAATGGATGGGCAATGGCATGTCAGGAGAAGAAACTCACTGCAACTATTGCTGGAAGAACACAAGCGGAGGCAGCATTATGGTTTGAGAAATGTTTTTGTGGCATTCTCTGGGCACACTTATCCATGGGGAAGGAACTCCCAAACGATTTATATACATATATACATACACACACACACACACACGTATAGTGTACATATACACACACACACACAAGGCACTACATAAGGTTTTTCAATTAAAATAAGAAATGGAAGAAATCATATAAATTTACATGAATCAATATGAAATACATCTATTTATGTTTTATTGAGTAACAACATTGAATCACAGTGGATTTAAATAGAGACTGTGACACTAATTAACAGAAAAGACTGCTTTAATGTCAAAATGAAAACAAATCTGTACTAAATGATCTAGATTTCATTACAAGCATTAAACACAATGATTGAAAGCAGAACTATTTCAAGCTATTACTGTAAAGCCATAACCCATCACTAGAACAGCCAAGAGTCCCAGAGCTAGGCCAGCGCTGATCCTCTCTGTGCAGTGAATTGTGACCATGGTGTAACTACATCTGTAATGTAAGGTTCATAAACTGTATGCAAGGCAGCAGGGAAGCTGAACACCTTTTGCACATCATGTTCAGCTTTCTGTTATAGCTGCACAGTTCCTCTCTCCCTGCTCAGCAGGAGTCTGTGTGATCAAACAGGGCAGCAGGAAATAAATACCTCTATTTAATTCCTTTTGACCCTGGTAGATGGCAGAGTTTGAACTTCTTCACCATTCTCTACTTACCAAACAGGGCAACACCCTGAAACAGCTGTCTGCAGATGAACAAACTGACATGGCAATGGTATTCTCTTTTACATCGCAAGGCTCAGAGAGTCAGATGTGACCTGAGGAATGCTATATTCCAATAGAGGGCAGCTCTTTTACATTGAGCTTCTTAGAATATTTTAATTTTAGTGGAGCGTCAAGGCAATTAGTCTCCACACAGCGACATGGTGCATTTCCCCAATTCGAAACATTACTCCTTTAGAGCTACACTTAATGTCACCCACCAAGCCAGCCCGTGTTCTACTCTGCATTGATGAGGGGCAACACCCCGAAACAGCTGTCTCAAGATGAACAAAAAGGCATGGCTTTTTATTCACTACTCTGCCACTACTGTGTGCTCCTCCTCCTAAATTTGTTTTCTGCCTTCAAAACAGTTGATTTCCCCCCTACTGTTACAAATTCTCTCTTCCCTTTGCATCACAGACTTGGCACTTTATTTGATCTCCTCCCACCTCTGTGATCGGACTTCAGTGTCTCACACTCCACCTCTTCTACTCGCTCCTTCTTATGTTGGGGTCCCCCAAGGGTCAGTCCTGGGCCCATTATTTTCTCTCTATACACCTGGCCTTTATGAAATCATAGCATCACAAGGCTTCCACTTGTATGCCGATGATCAATTCTACATCTCTGGCCCAGATGCTAACTCTCTGCTTTCCGGTATCCCAAAGTATCTATCATCCATATCCTCCTCCTGCTTTCTCAAACATAACAGCTACCTAGTTTCTGTTGCACACTCCTTCCGACCCCTTGTTTCATGGCTCATTGCCCTGTTACCTTTGCAGATGCTGCAATAAGTGTTGAAACATGTCGTCATGAGGCAATTGCATGGTAGGTGAAAGCAAAAAGAAGTTCAACTGCAATGAGGGGCAAAACCCCGAAACGGCGTATGTAGATGAGCAATATTGGCTTGGCAATTATTCCCTTGTGCTTTTCAAAGATTCAGTAAATCAGAAGTAAATTGAGGATTTGTTACAACCTATAGAGGGCGCAGTGAGCTTTCCAGCTCCTTTCCCATAATGCCTTGTGATATGCAGATGCTTAGTAGTGAGCTAAAAGGCAATCAAAACACTACACACCTTAACTGATGCTCTCCATAAGGAGAGATGTTCCCCTTCTCTCAGCCACTCATTGGCTCCCACCAGTCAAGCCAATATCGCTCTGCTCTACACTGATGAGGGGCAAAACCCCAAAACGGCGTATGTAGATGAGCAATATTGGCCTGACAATTATTCCTTTTTGCTTCTCAAAGATTCAGTGAATCAGAAGTAAATTGAGGATTTGTTACAACCTATAGAGGGCGCAGTGAGCTTTCCAGCTCCTTTCCCATAATGCCTTGTGTTATGTATATATAGGAAGTTATTATTTAGTGGAGATTTCTATATTGCACTTGCACTTTCAATATTGTGGTCCCTATATTTATGTATTTGAATTAGTGCATACATACTCTATTGCACTTTTTGTGCACTTTGTATATTTATATCCTGTTGATGTGGATCTTTATGATGATGTATAATATGTATTTGTAATTATGATCCCCTTGGTATCGTATTTTATAAGTGTAGTGGTGTTTGAATTTTATTATATCAATAAAATATATTATTTTATTTGTGTTTCTTGTGATTGTTATTACTTCTATTTGAGTTAGTCAGGAGTAGTTTACTTTAAGACTTCTTCTTTGTTGTACTACCATATTTAATTTATTGTATTCATTTATAGAGTGCCATTACATTCCACAGCACTGTACAGAGATTGTCATTATTCATATTGGTCCCTGTCCCCAAAGGAAGACACAGTCTAAATTCCAGATTAATCTACCTGTATGTTTTTAGAGTGTGGGGGAAACCAAAGTACCCAAAAGAAGCCTAAACAAGCATGGGGAGAACATACAAACTCTTTGCAGATTTTGTCCTTGGTGGGATTTGAACCTGGGACCACAGGACTAAAAGGCAACAGTGCTAATCACTGAGCCACCATGCTGCCCATACAAACATACAAAACAAAATACATAAGAAAGGGTACCAGGGTTATTTTTGTGCAACAGAGTTTTGATTTCAATATCTGGTTTAGGTGTTTATGTAAAAATTATGCTTTAGAATATATGTCTTGCTAACAAGGCTCTTACATTGAGCCCTTAGACCGAAACAGTGAATCACACGTTCAGCTCACATAGTAAACAACAAAGCAGTACTCTATGCAGGATGCACAGTAGTCCTATTAAAATATTCCAAAAAGCAACTTTTTTTTACGTCATACTCCCAAACTAAGATCTAATACAACTCTGTTAACCTACACCTGCTCATGGAATACAGCTTCAAAATCCAGAATCTCCCAAGATCAGAAGTAGAACGTCCTAAAATAACTATTTAGAAGAATCTTTTTACTTTAAATCTAATTTTGTACATTACCAAAAAAACAGAGCAGGTAGGACAGAATATGCAGCGTTATATATCAATTACCTCTTCCGGAACCACGGACCACTGCTTCACTTGAGAGGAGGGCACTGCCATTAGATATGGTCTGGCTAGGTCGGTCTGGTGGTTTACTGCTGACGTCTTTCTTAATGTCTTTCTTTAGCTCCTGAAGAAAAAGAAGGATAACAATGTATAAATCATCAAGAAAAATGCTGCTTTAAACAAAAAAAAAATTTAAAAAATTAAACAACGGTCGTTGTCTTCCCGTGGAGTGCCGGCCTATACAAGTGTTCAAATAAAATGGCATTAGGCCAGCATAGTCAAAGCAAACATTTTTACCACAAGTACTAACAAGATATCCTATCATTTCATGGTTCGTGTTAAAAAAAAAAAATGTATAAAACTGACAAAGTTTAAGAATAGATTGTGTATATGCAGATATGAGCCTATAAAGGATACAATCTCATCCTGTTATCTATATTGTGGGTTCTCTTAAATATTAGCTGACCTAAAACTAAAATACCATATATTCACCGCTTCATATTTTCCAGATGTTCCTGGCAAACAGCCCACATAGTCCTAAAATCTTGCACTAAAGATGACCTGCAAGACCTTTTAGATTAGATAACCCTATTTATCTGTCAACTGGACTCTCTACAAATTTTACAACAACCTTTTGATACTCAGAATAGATTTTAACCTCTTAGGGTATGTACACAGATCAAACTTTGCCTATCAGAAATATCAGACGAGTAATCCTAGGCAGAAATCTAAGGACATGTTCCCACGGCACGGGTTTTCGGCCGGGTTTTCAGGCAGTTTGCGGTTTTGCAGACCGCCTGAAAAACCGGCCGAAAACGAGCACAATGGGCACTTATGGAAAACCCGTGCAGCAGTCCCCACTGCACCGGTTTCCATCCGGCGTTTTTTCCGCCCGCAGTCCACCCTCAAAACATTCTATAAGCACATTCTTCCGCACCCTAAGGTGATCACCTCTGATTTGGACAATGGTTAGCCTCATTTTAATAGAGCTAAAGCGTGCACTCCTGCTGGATCGGAGTCCGGGGAGGATCCACTCCAAAAATTGGCATGTCCATTCTTTTTTGTCCGCAGCACATATCTGAAATCTGAGGCATAGAAAATCCATGCTGGAGTACACAGTATAAACTACATGGTTGAATTCAAAAGAATGGCAGTCTGATTGTATGAGAATTTTAATGTGGAAACTGATGTGGAATCCATCGTGTGAACTTACCCTTAAAGGGGTTTATCCCATGTAAAAGAAATAGGATTCTGCAGCTTTGTGATAGAGCCAGGGGGAACTGAGAGGTGGTCATAAATGTCCCCATAAGTGCAGGTCCCAGACCTACTCAAGAACGGGGATTCCTTTCCTACAGTCCCCCGCCCGTGCCAGGGATGCACAGAACTTAGAGGGGGGCCATTTATTCATGGTTCACCTTGTAAATTTCAAAAAGAGTTTCCCTGTACACTTATTCCCCTCAGTCATTTACGGCATATCCTTATATTATAGAGATGGTAATACTCCATTAACTTCCTACCACCATTAAAATACCCCCTCCATGTCTTTAATCTGGTGCTAACGACTCTGGACCCAACGAAGCAAGACAAGACATACATATGGATCGTGCCATTGTCATGTGTCTAACTATTCTTGTGCTATTCATTTAAAGCAACATTTTTAAAGACATTTTTTTTAGCAGTGGAATTATATAGCATTTAAATATAACTCTGTATGCACTAATATAAAAAGCATAGGGTGCCCCAAGCCTACTATACGCCCAGATTACATAAACTTTGTCTATGGCACAGCAGAAAATGGCAATATATAAGGAAAAACGACAACAACAAAACAAAAAACTTAGGGGGACATGTCCCAACACGCCAATGCTAGTTTTTTGCGCCAAAACCACTTTTGACGCCATATTCTTGTTGAAATGAACAGTCATACACCAAAACTAGGCGCATTATACGGCGGGGACAACACTTTTTAAATGCGCCTAAATATTGTGCACGGTGCACCTCCGTCGCGCAATGCGCCGAGTGAGGCGCAGTACATATGTTTTGCGCCTCCGTCGGGCAATGCGCCTCGACAGCGCCATTACATATACTACCAATGAAATCTAATGCTCTGCGAGTTGCGGAATGCGCCTTTTTTGATGCGATGCGCCTTTTTCGGTGCATTGAGTTATAACCCACGCCAGTTTTTAGAAAAGTATCGGACTTTCAGGCGCACTTTACACTAATTTAATGCACCTAAAACTGGCATGGAAATGCCACTTTTCGGAAAATGTCGCCCTTAGTTTACTGCTCAGGCTTGGACTGGCCCATAGTAGGCCCAGTGACCCCAGTCCAACACTGTCACTGCTTTACCAGCACAAAAAACTATATGAAAGAATAATAAAAAATAAATGTGTTTTTTCACTTCCTTCAATAAAATATTAACAGAAAAGAGGAATAAGCTGTATAAGCATATACTTTATGTAAATCTAAGAATACTAAGCCACATAGCCATACATAAAGGGGAGGGAAAGTGGAAACAGTTACCTATATCCACATGACAAAATTTTCCAGGATTTACAACAGCAGAAATCCCCTTCTCTTTTATGACCGTTCCACATAAAGTAACTCGTGATGTTTATCTCCAGTCTTCCCTTTATTCAGCTTTGAAGTTGACCTGATTTGTGTTGTTGTGTGCTTTATGTATTAGTACGATTTCATTCTTAGGTCCCTGTTCTCATATATCAATAACTCATAAAAGAACTTCCTTTTTTGAGAACAGGAACATATAATTCATAAACAAGTGACATTTCTTTTATAATAACCTGTAGCGACTAAGTGTCTACTAGTTGTTTTTAGGTTAGTTTATGTAGATATTGAAATGCTTGAAAAGTGTTTTACCATGAAGGCATTTCATGTCTGGTATGTCCAGTTTCAGCTTTCCGTGTGCTCAAAATGGGCCGTGTATGATTTGTTTGAACTGCATAGCATGTGTCCCAGCAGGCTTGACATCACCATTCCTTTCACCACAGTTTTCTTACTCCTGAATCTCTAGACAAAGAAAGGTCTGTTTCTGTAAAAAGCTATGAGTAGCTACAATGTAGCTGAGTGGTTTGCACTTCTGCCTTTCAGCATAGGGTTCCTATGTTCAAACTCTTGCAGGAACCAAACATATGGATTTATTTTTTCCTCAATGCACATACCTGATTGATGTTTCTTTTTCTTTTTATTTACTTGCATTGTTGGGGTTGGATTCTGATTAAAGAATCCAACCAGTATTTTATTGTTCTTTTGAACATATTAGGGGGACACTTCTGTGCATTGTTTGCAGATTCAGCATTCCCCCTAAATACTGAACAGTACACGTTTCACCCGAAAGTTTTTTACCCTTACCCTTTGACTAATTACTAGGGAGTACAGAGGACAGGAGTAGAATGACATAACCTGGGGTTGAACACTCACTCAGCAGTAAGTGTGTGTGATTACTAAACAGGGAAGAGCATGTGCAGCCAGGAATGAGACAATCTGGTCACTGGTCGTATCCCCCTGAAGACGAGTTGTACACTATGGATCACTAAGGTAGTAGCTAATACAAAAATTGTACAGAGTTTTTAGCAATAATGAATGGTGAAGCATTTTATTATTTAATTTGCAAACTTCTCACAACAATTTTACTTTGAAATAAAACCTTTTTAATTGCTTATGTAAAGATTTAAAATGTCTGGCATGTGCTATGCTACTGGAACCATATGGTGCCCCATATCGCCTAAAAAAAGCAGCCTCCTATGTTCAACCCTATTTCCATGCATATTTGATTTTACTATTTGCAAAATGCAGAAGAAAGCAGTGACTACTATTCCTATTCTGTAATTCTATTTTTTCTTTATATTTCAACCAAATTTAAAAACACTAACATGAATAAATCCTGATCATTGTATATTTTCATACACATGAGATAGGAGAAGATTAAATGTTGAGGCTTCCATTCGCCTCTAAGCTCCTTGAGCAGCACATCTATCTTCAACTGTCCTCTCACCTATCCACCAACTCTCTCCTTGACCCACTGCAATCTGGCTTCCGACCCCACCACTCTACAGAAACCGCCCTAACCAAAGTCACCAACGACCTAGCAACTGCCAAAGCCTCACGCCACAACTCTGTGCTTCTCCTCCTAGACCTGTCCTCCGCCTTTGACACTGTCGACCACTCACTCCTCATACACATCCTCTCCTCCCTTGGCATCACTGACTTGGCCCTTTCCTGGATCTCCTCATACCTCACCGATCAACATTCAGCATCTCTCACTCTCACACCACCTCCTCCTCTCGCCCTCTCTCTGTTAATGTGCCCCAGGGGTCAGTCCTGGGCCCACTACTCTTTTCTATCTACACTCTTGGTCTGGGTCAACTAATAGCATCGCATGGCTTTCAATACCTACTGTATGCTGATGATACCCAACTGTACATCTCCGGCCCAGATATTACCTCTCTACTCTCGCGGATCCCCGACTGTCTTTCGTCCATATCATCCTCCTTCTCCTCACGTCTCCTGAAACTAAACGTGGAGAAAACTGAATTCTTCATCTTTCCACCGTCCCACTCTATCCCTCCACCTGATCTCTCTATCACAGTTAATGGCTACAATCTTTCACCAGCTCCACAAGTCCGCTACCTTGGGATAACCTTTGACTCCAATCTGTCCTTCAAACCACACATCCAAACCCTCACTCTGCCTGTCGCCTCCACCTGAAAAATATCTCCCGTATCCGCTCATTCCTTAACTTTGAAAGCACAAAAATGCTTGTCCATGCCCTCGTCATCTCACGCCTAGACTATTGCAACATCATTCTCTGTGGCCTCCCAGCTAGCACCCTCGCTCCCCTCCAATCCATCCTTAACTCTGCTGCCCGTCTAATTCACCTCTCTCCTCGCTACTCCCCTGCCTCTCCCCTCTGCCTATCCCTTCACTGGCTTCCCATTGCCCAGCGAATCCAGTTCAAGTTAGTAACCTTGACCTACAAGGCTCTACATAACCTCTCCCCTCCATACATCTCTGCTCTAATCTCCAGATATCTCCCCTCACGCAATCTCCGCTCCTCACAGGACCTTCTCCTCTGCTCTCCCCTTATCAGCTCCTCACACCACCGTCTCCAAGACTTCTCCCGTGCTTCCCCCATACTCTGGAACTCACTACCCCAACACCTCAGACTCTCCCTCACTCTCACCAGCCTCAAAAGCAACCTGAAAACCCATCTCTTCAGGATTGCCTATAACCAACAATAACCCCACCACCGGTACACCGGCCCACAAACATGTCTGCCCCTCACCTTCTGTCTCTTCCCACCTTCCTTTTAGAGTGTAAGCCCTCACGGGCAGGGACCTCTCTCCTTCTGTACCAGTTGTTAGTTATTAATTTGTCACCTTTGTACTTGTTTGACCTATGTTATGTATGAAACCTGAATGTACAGCGCCCTGGAACCCCGGGCGCTCAAAAATAAATAATAATAATAACAGATGATTGCCTGGCTATCGATTTCTACAGTCAGACATTTTAGTCCAGAATGGCCTTTGAACAATCTAAGAACATTCTTTCATGGTAAGATCGAGTATCAGCCGAGTGCCCCAGTCAAGGACTAGCAATGTTGCTCAAAATTTTAAACATGGCCGCTATTTTTTCTAGACACTCTCCTACACTCCTGCTCTTCCCCACGCCTCAGTCCCTGATGAAGGCCAATTTCGGCCGAAACATTGGACCATGGGACAATTCTTGTTAAATCTCCTATACATTGTATAAGTTTGAACGGAAAGTTGTTTCTTAGATATCTATTTTTGTTAAATAAACCTTTTCAGCAATTACATAAGGAGTGCAGTGGATTTTTCTTTATTTTGGATTCTAAGTAGGGGCCTCTGGTAGATGCATCATTTTTTTCCTGCAGGACTGTATCTGGAAAGGCAGTACTGACCTAGCTGCCATCATTGTTTACTCTACACCACATAAAATATTTTTCTTACAGATTTGACAGATGATTTATGATTGTTTGCATATCTTCTACATATTTTTCTATATATCGTTTGTATGGTATATATAGCATAGTTCTTTCCCAGGATTTATCATCTTGGCTCCCCGATGAACCCACAAAAAAGTGTGGGGGAAACGCATTGGAGTATATATAAGGGAAGTTTTTGGATAGTACCTTAATCAATTATCTGACTATCGATATGCCATAGGGGTTTTAATATCTAGATTTAATACTTTCAGAATCTAAGACTTTTGTTTTGTGGGCATCTTATATCTCTGTACTTTGTGTCGACTGCATTGATATATGCCTGTTTATCCCCTTTTGGTTGATATAGTTAGGGCCCCCATCAACTTAGCTAAAAATCTTGAGTGTGAGGGAGTTTCGTAAGGGTTTCTTGAGGGACAGGTTCCCGGGTGGGGTTGAACTTATCGGGACGGATACCCCACAAGTGCTAGGTAGGAGCTTCTTTATTTTTTTTCCTCCCTATCCTTTCTGTACGGTGCAGGGTAAGGCCAGGGTTTGCCTATTGTTAGGTATTATATATATATATATATATATATAATATATATATATATATATATATATAATATATATATATATATTTAACTTTTGTGGATTGACAAACGATATCCTTTTATCGCTGTGATAATAAAAGCTAAGTTCAGCTTTTCTATAGTACGCTTTCACTCATATTGGTTGTTTCTAATTTCTTTGGAGGTACGTGCGTTTATCTAGTGGTGGGTTCCCCTGCCATAACGAACCCTTGTTGGTGTAATAGTAGCCCTATTATATGATATTTCTGGGGCATCTTTTCTTAAAACTTGTTTTGTGGTTCCTCTTTTATGCCTCCTAAAAATGTATTTACAATCTGCTCATGACTTTTGAATATGGGATGGAACTTCACTCCACCCAATACAACCCAAGCTACCATAACTTAAACTCTGGAATTAATGCACAAAACACGTTTGTTTTTCTTTGGTGTTCAAATGGCCACAGCTTTATTAAAACCACAGGAGTACAACAATAACAGGAGTCAGTTGAACTGCTCGGCCATTGTGTGAGATCCCCAGCTGTCTGACATACAGCACCTGGCCAGACAGCAATACAGGGGTAGCACACTCTGACTTGCCATTCTAGCAGAGCCAGTACACTTTAGGGGCACCAATGACCCAAGTGAAGATCCTCACTCCTACTTAATCACTGTGCCCACCCCAGGATGGCATTACCATTATGCCATCCTTAAAGGGGTTTTCTCATTAGGCTGTTTCACGGTCACAAGCATTTTACACTCATTCTGTCTCCTCAGGCTGTGGGTGGTTCTGAAGCAGTGATTAGCATATCCAGCTTCTAGCTGAGCAGTTACACAAGTGCAGGAGATGTTATCTCACTTCAGTAAACACAAGGTTGTTGTAGGACTGAAGACAATGGCTTTATCTGTAATCTTGTTACAGATAATTGGTTTTTAAGGCTGGCCAAAGCTCAGCCTCTTCATACCATAAGGTTCAACATCCTCTTTTAGCTAAAAGTAGTCCACCATAACTTTGCCTGAAACCTCCACCTGACTTCTAAACCGCCACAGAAGAGGCCATTTGACACCTTAAATGAACTTGATCGTCACCAAACCAACCCCTTATCTCAAAGATGCAAAATAGCTAGTAGCAAGTCATCTTCCAGCTTCTAAAAAGCAAATCCATAAACAAGTGACAGGAAAGTAAAATTATACAGCCCCACTATACTAAACTGTGGCTGATGATACATTAGCTCAAATGAGAAGGCTTTAGCTATCGGCCAACGGATGGTAACCATAATCTGAGGCGCATGTATGGAAATTCTATAACACTACTAAACAATGACTTGTCATTAAGCATTTTAATTTACATTTTCGCAACTAAGGAAAACCACAAGACTCATCTCATGAATCATTCGGTATCATCAATGTTGTATACCATGCAATGCCCTCAGCACCTTTTTCTAGTGATGAAACAAGGGATATCTCTGTCTCTAAAAAACTTACAATGTCAGCTAAACCCGCTGACAAAGATGTGTCCCATAACACAAGGCAGCAATGCATCTTAATCCACATAATACCAATAGGAAAGACATGACATGCATAGATTAACCAAGAAGTTAATTACTTCAACTACTCCAGACTATGAGCATGAACTACATAGTGCACCGTTCCACAGATCACAACCACTCTGTGTGCTTATTGAGAAAGTTACATCAGTGACTCCTACAGGTTACCACTGGGAAATATCCTATCCCATAGTAAATCAGTCAGTCCTGGGCTATACAGCAGTATGTGTAGTGTAATAAAGAGATGCAGGTGGGGAAGACCTCAAAGACTTCATACAATTAGGAAAATTAGCATACACATATAGTATATGACACTGGAGGGATAGAAATTGTGACCCACGTATCCTACAGTCAAGATGCAGCAAAGTGGGCTATACTGCCCCAGAGCCCTGACCATGTGCTAAGCCCACTGACTATACAATTGATGCAGGGACATAACTAGAAATGACTGTCCTCCATAGCAAATGTCTAAAGTGTTTCCCTTCCCCCCGTCTGTAAACAAAATAATTATCGCATCACGTGTATCTCCATTGCACGTTTCATTGGGAATGACACATCCTGCATACACCACACACATCCGGCAGGCACCCCTCACGCGGCAGGCACATCCCGCATACACCACACACATCCGGCAGGCACATCCCCCATACACCCCTCACGCGGCAGGCACATCCTGCGTACACCACACCCATCCGGCAGGCACATCCCGCGTACACCACACACATCCGGCAGGCACATCCCGCATACACCACACACATCCGGCAGGCACATCCCGCATACACCACACACATCCGGCAGGCACATCCCACATACACCCCTCACGCGGCAGGCACATCCCGCATACACCACACACATCCGGCAGGCACATCCCACATACACCCCTCACGCGGCAGGCACATCCCGCATACACCACACACATCCGGCAGGCACATCCCACATACACCCCTCACGCGGCAGGCACATCCTGCGTACACCACACACACCCGGGCAGGCACATCCCGCGTACACCACACACATCCGCAGGCACATCCCGCGTACACCCCTCACGCGCGGCAAAATCCCGCTTACACCCCTCACGCGGCAGGCACATCCCGCGTACACCCCTCCCGCGGCAGGCACATCCCGCGTACACCCCTCACGCGGCAGGCACATCCCGCGTACACCCCTCACGCGGCAGGCACATCCCGCGTACACCCCTCACCGGCAGGCACATCCCGCGTACACCCCTCACGCGGCAGGCACATCCCGCGTACACCCCTCACGCGGCAGGCACATCCCGCGTACACCCCTCACGCGGCAGGCACATCCCGCGTACACCCCTCACGCGGCAGGCACATCCCGCGTACAACCCCTCACGCGGCAGGCACATCCCGCGTAACCCCTCTCACGCGGCAGGCACATCCCGCTAACACCCCTCACCGGGGCAGGCACATCCCGCGTACACCCCTCACGCGGCAGGCACATCCCGCGTACACCCCTCACGCGGCAGGCACATCCCGCGTACACCCCTCACGCGGCAGGCACATCCCGCGTACACCCCTCACGCGGCAGGCACATCCCGCGTACACCCCTCCCACACCAGACACATCCCGCGTACACCCCTCACGCGGCAGGCACATCCCGCGTACACCCCTCACGCGGCAGGCACATCCCGCGTACACCCCTCACCCGCCAGACACATCAAGCATACACCTCTCACCCGCCAGACACCTCAAGCATACACCTCTCTACCGCCAGTCTCATCAAGCATACACCTCTCACGCGGCAG
The DNA here is from genome assembly GCA_025379985.1 of Phyllomedusa bahiana. Taxonomy (NCBI): domain Eukaryota; kingdom Metazoa; phylum Chordata; class Amphibia; order Anura; family Hylidae; genus Phyllomedusa; species Phyllomedusa bahiana. The sequence continues at coordinate 171,682 of JAODAL010000927.1, forward strand.
ACACATCAAGCATACACCTCTCACCCGCCAGACACATCAAGCATACACCTCTCACCCGCCAGACACATCAAGCATACACCTCTCACCCGCCAGACACATCAAGCATACACCTCTCACCCGCCAGACACATCAAGCAAACACCTCTCACCCGCCAGACACCAAGCTAACAACCTCTCTAAACCGCCGAAACACATCAAGCATACACCTGTCACCCGCCAGACACATCAAGCATACACCTCTCACGCGCCAGACACATCAAGCATACACCTCTCACGCGCCAGACACATCAAGCATACACCTCTCTACCGCCAGACACATCAAGCATACACCTCTCACCCGCCAGACACATCAAGCATACACCTCTCTACCGCCAGACACATCAAGCATACACCTCTCTACCGCCAGACACATCAAGCATACACCTCTCACCCGCCAGACACATCAAGCATACACCTCTCACCCGCCAGACACATCCTGCATACACCACTCACACCCCAGACACATCCTGCATACACCACTCACACCCCAGACACATCCCACATACACCACTCCACAACATCCCATACACCACTCACACGCCAGACACATCGCACATACATCACTCACCCGCCAAACACATCCCGCATACATCACTCATAATCGGAGTGAGGAACGATACACAGCAGTTTCCACATTGCTTATTCGCACTGGTGCCTTTTGTTCACTCATGATACACTTTCACCACAGCAGCACGAGAACATTTCACAAACTGCACATATACTGCAAACTGCAAATATACTACCACCTTTAGCCTGAAAGCCAATCAACATACTTTTTTGCTTATCTGATAAAATGCACCTTTTACCCCTGACAGCAACAAGTGATATGTATAAAGCCTATCGCACAACTCATATACCCACCAAGCCAGCTCACTACATGTAAAGGATTAATAGAGGAACAGCATAACATAGAGATAGAAGAGGAGATGCTCCTGAAATATTACTTTACAGGGAACATAAGGATTTACTAAAACAAACATGTCAGGGAATATCACAAGTCCTCATTAAATCTAACATGTCTTGATTTCTGCCAATTTTCCTCCCTCACCACTTCATTACAGTAAATGTAGCCTAAGAAACTATTAAAAATTTACATTCCTCCACATTATACTTTGGGGGTCTTGGAAGATGAGAAATTATGGTAGTTAAGTACAGATGTTACCTTGAATAGATGGCATCACTCATCATCTGCTTTCCCCAGTATAATATAGAATCTGCAGCATCAAAAAAATTCATCTTAATACGTTGACCCAACAGAGCACTGACTGTGTTCAGTCAGCTAAAGAAAATACCCAGTGACCAGGTTGTGATCTACAGCAAACAATTCCCCACAATTTAGCTTCCCATAGCTGTTTAAGTGTAATATTGTGGATGGCACACTGGGATTAGCCATGAAATTAATTCAAATACACAGGTGGACAAACATTTTTGTAGCTTTCAATTGAGGAAAGAAAAACCCACAATTATCACTGAAATAACTTGAAACTGACCAAAATAATAATTTAAATTTACTGAAAATCAACTACTGAAAATCAGACACTGCTTCTGAATTGTGGTTTAATCAAAAAAATTAAAAACAAACTGATGAAACAAAAATGATGGTCCCCTTCACCTAATATTTTGTTGCACAACCTTTTGAGGCAATCACTACAAATGATTTCTGTAACTCTCAATGTGACTTCTTTACCTGTATCTTGGCCCACTCCTCATGAGAAAACTGTTCCTGCTGTCTCTGTTTTGAAGGTGCCTTCTACGGACTGCATGTTTCAGCTCCTTTCACAGATGTTCAATATGATTTAAATCATGGCCCATAAAATAGTCAGAATAGTCCAAAGCTTTGCTCATAGCCATTCCTGGATGGTTTTGTGTGTTTGGCTCTGTGTCTTGGGTCATTATCTTGTTGGAGGACCCATGACCTGCAACTGAGATCAAGCTTTCTGACACTGGGAAGCACATTTCACCAGTCTTGAGATTTCATAGTACCCTGCACAGATTCAAGACACTCTGTGCCAGATGCAGCAAAGCAGCCCCAAAACATAACCAAGCCTTCTCTATGCTTTACGTTGTTCTTTTCTTTGTATGCTTTATTTTTGCACCTGTGAACAAAGAGCTGATGTGACTTGCCAAAAAGCTCCCGTTCTGTCTCATCTGTCCAAAGCATATTCTCCTATAAGCTTTGTGGCTTTTCAATATGCATTTTGGCAAATTCCAGACTCACTTTTTTATGATTTGTTTTCAACAGTGATTTCCTCCCGAGTCGTCTTCCATTAAGTCCACTTTGGCAAAGACAGCAACGGATGGTGTCAACTGACACGGATATACCTTAAACTTGGATTTTATCTCTAATCTCTGAAAATGTTTGTGGGCTCTTTGGTAACCATTCGTATTAACTGTCTCTTCAATTTCTCATCAGTTTTCCTCTTACGGCCATGTCCAGGGAAGTTGGATACAGTTCCACGGACCTTCAACTTCTGAATAATATGAGTAATTGTAGTAACTGGAACATCAAGCTGTTTGGAGAAGGTCTTACAGTTTTTACCATACCTGTTGTCTATCACTTTCTTTCTAATCTCTTGAGAAAACTCTCTCCTTAGCTTACTTTGGTCCACGTTCAGTGTGATACACACCATGACACCAAACACCACAGTGACTACTTTTCACTTTTTAAATAGGCAGACTGACTGATTACAAGTTTGGAAATAATTTGACCATAGAGACATATTAAACTAAGGTGTGTCCTACAATCAGTATTACAGGTGTCTTCAATCTTTTCTAAGGGTACCATCATTTTTGTCTAGGACAGCTTCATTAGTTAATATTTGTTTTTAATTTTCCGGTTGAACCACAATTCAAATGTAATGTCAGATTTTAATTAGTTTATTCTCAGTAAATTTAAATTTCTTATTATTTTTGCCTTCATTATGGTAGTTTTTTATTTCGATAACGGAAGAGTACCAACAACTTTGTCCACATGTGTATTGGTACAAAATGATATAGCAGATGAGTTATAAAAATAATGACTATAAAGAATGTGAAGGACTCTTAATTAAAGCAAACTGTTTTCAAGTGTAGACTGTAGTGTAGACGTGTAGGCAGCATGGTCAGGCTCAAGTGAGATATTATTTCATGTAACTTGACATTTCCAATTTATTTGTATAATTACTCTAAATGTGGACTATCACTTTTCAAATGTTGGCAGAAGAATTTTTAATGCAGTAAAACCTTCATTCCGTATGCTCCCCCTCACAATTAGCTGCTATTTCAATAAAATGTAACTACAGGATATAACAGTATGGACCTGATCACCCAAAAATTGTGGATGGGGACCAAGGTCCCTCTCACCCACAATCATACATCAAAATACCATTAAAAAAATATTCAAACATATAACATGTAGTACTCACGAGAGAACTATAAGCCATAATTACCTGCTGACCACCGGGTGGTGGCAGTTTAACTTTTCAGAGAGTGCAGTTGCACACTAGTTACACAGCTGCACAAATATGGAAACGGCTGAAGGCGTCAGCTGGCTCTACAGGGACAGTAATAAACAAACTTGTACAGCTATTGGAAGATGGGCGTGGCCATGCTTTTGTTACCACTCGACTACCAACCAGCCTAAACCAGTGGGAGAATGAGCAATTGCTCATCTAATCACCCCGTGTTTCTAAACAGGACATGTGTTGACCCGTTTGTCTTAATATGAAGGATTGCATCCAATGAAAATTTACCTCATACTCATATATGCATAAGGACTGAGGTACTTTTGTATCTATTAACCAGCATTGTATGGTGTTGTAACTGTCCTAACTAAGAAGTTTATAAGTAAATATTTATTAGACTCTATACTTGTCTTTGAATTGCATTTATCGGGAGGAACAAAGAGGAACCTCCTAGTAGAGTCTAAACGGGTTAACGCCCTTGTCAGGTTGTATACTTTTCAAATAAGGATCGCATTTTTAACCACAAACATGTATTTTTGGGAATTTTATACAAAATGTTACACATTTATGCATAATTGTATAAAGGGCCCATGGTTTCTGTGTCACATTTTACTATGTGCAAAGTGTCAACTTAAGAGAAAATATATGGGAAGAGGGGTATAATGACCTTTTATTCCTCTTTTGTGCACAGTGAAAAATATCCTGGCAGCAAAAGGGTTAAAACAAATCAGTAAAGGCTATAGACACCTTTGCAAAGAATTATTTTATTTACTACATTAAAAAAATTCCTCTTACTTTGCTGCAGTGGAGTTTGGGTCCTGTACATAGCTAGTGGTGCTAAATTAACTAAATTGGATAGAAAACCATTAAATCACTGCTCCTGACTGCCCTCCCCATCCCTTCTCAGTATCAGGCTAAAGCCACACAGCAGTGCCAAAATGTATCAATCGTCTTTTGACGGTTTTGGGGGACGGTTCTGTTCGCAGCTTATGGATTCACCCGTTCCCCTTGACCATTGACTAGCACAACTTCCGCCTGAAAACCAGGTAGAAGATTGTGCATGTTCCGAGTTTTTCGGAAAACACCGGCGGTGTGAAAATCCGTTCAGTGTAGACATCTGGGCAAATTTTCTAATAAACTCTATGGAGATGGTTGCTTATTGGTTTTTAGACAGTTTCCAAATCCACCAACCATCTGAAAATCCGCCGAAAACTCCATGCCGTGTGGACTAAGCCTCAGAGATAGCAACAGGGAGGTGGAGAAGGTTGTACACAGCAGATAACAGTGTAGAGAGGGAGGAGCGCATCCAAAAAGGGCAGCTCAAACATTGTAGATAGGGAGAAAAATGAAGTACACAGACTGTGTATAAGTATTGAGAAAAAGCAGGGTGCCCAGTGCCCACAGCAAATTCTGAAGATGAAGGGAGATTAAGACACTCCTCAGCATTAATAGTCAATGACTAAGACAAGTGAGAAGATCTATCATGGGCTATAGAAGAAGAAATCAGAAGAGGAATGAAGCTGTGTCGATACAGGAGAGCTAGTGAAGGCAATAGCATCCTGGACAAACAGACCTCACTTCTAGCATGTATTAGTGGGAGAGACACACCTACATGAGAAAGCTAGGATAAAATTATAAACTGAATATCAAGAGGTCAAAAAGTAAATTATATATTGAGATTGCAGACTAAAATATACTGCATTTTTTTTTAACTAAAGATGACCACATTCATAGCATTTAACCTGATACTACAACCAGGACTGTAGAGTTAGAGTCAGGGAAATTGAGGAGTCGGAGCTTTGGCTTCCCGACTCCACAGCCCTGGGTACAACTACTAGACCACATTTCCATTGGGACCTATTGTTTTACAAAGGTGCACATAATAGTCATATACAATATTCTGTGCATAGGTCGTTATGTGAAAATGTTGGCTCGGGAGGGGGGGGGGGGCATGGCCTGGCTCTGCATGGCGGCGGACGCATAGAGGGAGAGCTCCGTGGAGAATCAAAAAACCGGCACAAATAAACCCTACCTAGCAGCTTCCAAACCGACTCGCTCCACAGGGGAACATACCTGGAGACAGAAGAGTGCAATCCAGCCCCTTGGGCACTGAGAGAGCGGCACGCAAGGAGTAAAATCCTGAAGAGCAGCGGAGAAGCTCAGTGGCGGGAAGAACAGAGGAGGAGGTGAACGCAGCTCGCGCTACGCTGATGGGTGAGCGCTAACCCGCGGATGATCCACCGTACGCTGCCGGATCTGAGCGATACCCATAGAAGGTGAGAGGAGACCCCGGCAGGCTTTAGGACAGCGCAGGCTCTGAGGAGGAAGCCTCTTACTGCAGAGGCCTAGGAACTAGCGCGGCTCACGGCCGGGACTCAAGGAGCCAGACACCTCGCTGCTGCCCACTAGACTCGGCGCTTCAGACCGGGAGACCGCCTCAAGTTACGGCACACTCGGCTGTTCCACAGTGAGTAAACCCCTGCATACACCTGCTGACCAGGCGCCATTTTGATTCCCAACTGCCACTGAGAGAGAGCTCGCTATCAGCATACAGAGCTCATAGTCGTAAACTGCTGCTGCATATAGTCCTCAGGAGCCAACCTAAGACTGTACTCTTACCACATCCAGCAATTGGGCCTACATCTAATGCCCTCACTGCAGCTACAGCCTGCTCTTATGTATAGCTTATAGCAGCAAGTGGGTGCGGACGCCATTTTATTAACATCACTTCAGCTTCTCTAACTACTCCTGCTACTCAATAAGCACAGAGGACTGAGTCTGGGGAGCCCTAGCTTAGCATCTGCTCTTATCCCGTCTACGCTACGGCCCTGAATAGACAGCTTAATGGACAGACCTCAGAGGAGTGGATAGCTGTATGAGCTGACCTCGCATACAGCTTTATACTATCTCCAATCTGTCATTTTTGCATACTAAATACCTATACCGGTTATCTGATTTCCTACAAAACCTCAAAATTGATCCAGCCTTGCAGGTTCCTTCAAAGTCCATATACCCACGCTGTGTATATCTTAACAGCCTCATTCTAATTAGCATACCTCAAAACAATGGGAGGCACGTCGAAAAGGAACAAACCGCAAAAACCCACAAAGCTAACTGAATTCTTCCAAAATCCCCCTTCTAACACCCGGCGACGTGGGGAACCGGCCCACTCCCTTTCTGTATCACCAATGCCGTCCCGCTCTGAGTCAGGTGATGTGGAAAATCAAGATCTTTTCACCGTCTCTACTCCAGCGGAAACTACACTTCAGAGGCTATTCACTTCATTTAGGGAAAATCTCCAATCAGATTTTAAACATATGATGGGAGATCTTAGGCGCGACATCCATTCACTTGTCTCCAGAACAGAGCATATCGAAACGAAATTGGGAGAATATGTTGCCTCTCACAACATGTTAATAGATGCTAACTCAACATTGGAAGAAGAGGTTCAAAGGTTATCTGCGAAAGTAACGGATTTGGACGACCGGTCTAGGCCCAATAATATCCGGATAAGAGGCATTCCGGAATCAATTGGTTCAGAGCAACTTACCACGTTCCTAACAGATCTCATAGCAGCTGTCCTCCCAGAAGCTTCTTCAATGGATCTGACAGTGGATAGGATTCACAGACTGCCCAAACCTAAACACCTTCCAACTTCAGTTCCCCGTGATGTTATCGCTAAAATCCATTTTTTTCGTACAAAAGATGAATTTTTGAGAGCATTAAGAAAGGAACCGTCTCTACCAGACAGATTCTCTAATCTGTCCATATTCCCGGATCTATCAGCAGGCACTATGCTGCGTAGGAAAGAATTCCTTCCTTACACGAAGATCTTAAGAGACAACTCAATCAACTATCATTGGGGATTCCCTGTCAAGCTGATTGTTAACAAAGATGGAGCTACACATGTCTGCCACTCCCCTGCAGCTGTGAAGAATCTTCTTGCCACATGGAATCTTCTGACCACTCCTTCGGCTTCCCCGATTAAAAAAGCAAGAAACAGACCAGAGATCATCTCTCCTTTATGGTCAGAGAAGCAGTCCCGTCAAAGAGTTCCCCCGAATACTTGACTGGCTAGGTTCTTGTTTATTTTTTGATTCTCCAGTCCTCTCCTATACTTAGTTGGGACGTTGTTCTACTGCTCTTCTGCTTTGCAGAGACCTGCAGCGGACTCTACCCCACCAATATTTCCATTACACTGGAAATGGTATTCATGCTTTCTTTCCTTTTATCTGTTTTGAATCTGTTTTTGTTGGCTGTCTGTTCTTCTCAGCCTTTTTTTTATTTTAATGCCATTGCCAAAAGGGTTTTCAGAGCACGAGAGTCTGGACAGTGCAAGGTCTTAACTGACTGTCTCAATTTCAAGAATTTCATGTTACCTAAACGTTTACTTGCATCAAAATGGGTATCAAGCTAATGTCTCTGAATGTGAACGGCCTAAACTCACCGTATAAGCGGTCTCTACTCTGGAGGGATATCCTCAAAGCAAACGCAGATGTAGTCTGTTTACAGGAGACCCACCTGACCGCGGCGGATGTAGCCCGCTTGCATCATAGAAACTTCCCGGTAATATACCACTCTTCTTTGGACGTCAAACGGGCAGGGGTTGCCATACTCATCAAAAACACTATAGCCTTCAAACTTCTAGACTCAACTAAAGACGAAAAGGGCCGGTTTATTATTCTAAGATGTACCCTAAATTCTCTACCTTATACGATCCTCTCTCTATATGCTCCCAATGTCCATCAGCAAGCTTTCATAACCAAAACAATCCGGAAGGCTAAACGCTTGACTTCACATAATTTGATAATTTGTGGCGACTTTAATATGGTTGTAGACAGACATTGGGATAGATCCTCAGGAGGCACCAGGGCCTCACCAGAGCTAAGAGATATTCTCAGAGAGGAACAATTACACGACCACTGGCGATATACACACACTGAAGAGAGGGATTACTCATTCTACTCTGCAGTTCAAAAATCCCACTCGAGAATAGACTTCTTCTTAGTTGACATAGCTATCTTGCCTAATGTGTTGTCCTCTGAAATTGGAATACGGACCTGGTCGGACCAGTTTTCCTAACTGTTAGAGATAGGCATACTCCTCCAGCTTTCCTCCCTTGGCGCATTAATAATTTCCTGCTGAAATCTAAAGACATAGTTGCAGAACTAACTAAAACGCTAAGAGAATACTTCGAAATAAACACCCCCACAACGCCTTCATTGGGTTCCTTATGGTGCGCGCACAAAGTGCATATCAGGGGAATATTAATCGCCATAGCCTCTAGAGAAAAAAAGAAAAGAGAAAGGGAACTTAACTCCCTTCTAGACAATATTACTATTTGGGAAATGAATCTCAAAACTACACCTAGTGTTCAGGTGGAAGAAAAAGCTTAAAGAGCTTAAAAAGCATTATCTAACCTCAGCTTAAGGCAATATGAGCACCACTTGAATAAAAACAGGTGGAACTTCTATCTTCAAGGCGACCGTCCTGGTAAAATTCTGGCTAAAAGAGTGAAAACTCTTCAAGCTAGAGCTAAAATAGACTACCTAACCCAGTCGGATGGCAAAAAGATAAATGACCCTCAGCAGATAGTGAACGCATTTGCAGACTACTATAGTTCCTAATACAACATTGGAGGGGACATTACGACCCCCCTCCGGTGTCTTCTCAAGAGGGTGAAGAGTTTTTTCTCCCAGGTAAAAAATACCCCCGCTCTCGGAGGAACATAAAACTTTTCTAGATAGGACATCACCTTAAGGAGCTTGAGCAAGTCAATTAAACAATCAAGACAAAAAATCACCAGGACCTGATGGCCTATCTAACGAGTACTATGAGGTATTCTCACAGATTTTAAACCCTCACCTTTTAAGCATTTTTCAACATATAATTTCTAGTGGTGCCCCCCCAGAAGAGATGTTAGCTGCCACAATCACCACAATACCTAAACCTGATAAACCCCCTGACTTAGTTACTAACTACAGGCCCATCTCTCTACTCAATTGCGATATTAAATTCTACTCCAAGATTGTTGCTAACAGACTGCAAACTATTCTCCCATCTCTAATTAGTATGGATCAGGTGGGGTTTGTAAGGGGAAGACAGGCGAGGGATGGAGTCAGAAGAGTGATTGATGTACTACACGTCGTTAAAAAAGAAAACATTCCTATGGCCCTTCTCTCCCTTGACGGGGAGAAGGCCTTTGATAGGATCAACTGGATTTACCTCCGAGAGGTGTTGCACAAGTTTGGATTTGAGGGAGATTTCTTAAAGGCCATCCTGTCCCTTTATATGTCCCCCTCGGCGAGAGTGCTCAATTCAGGTTATCTCTCCCGATCCTTCGCCATAACAAATGGTACCCGTCAAGGTTGTCCCTTGTCCCCTCTAATTTACGATTTATGTGTAGAACCACTTGCACAAATGATCAGATCATCTACCTTAGTTTCTGGACTACCTATCTTTAATACTGAACACAAAGTCAGCTTGTACGCAAAACGATAAACCTAATTTTATGTAAAGACCCTCTATCTTCCATAACAGCCCTTTTGTCCCTGTTAGAACATTACTCACAAGTCTCGTATTACAAATTAAATGCAAACAAATCTACCCTATTGACGGTGAATTGCTCTCCTGAAGAGGTGACCCGATTAAAGGAATTCCCGTTCTTATGGTCAGATGCATATGTAACATATTTAGGGATTAAGATTTTTCCAAACCTCTCACATACCATTAATTCCAACTGACGGATTTGGCAACTTCCTTATCTTCAGAAATGCATAGACTGCAACACCTACCCTTATCCTGGCTGGCTAAAATCAACCTTACTAAAATGATACTACTATCAAAATTTCTATACAGTGCCCGTTCCTTACCTTTTATATTCCCTACCTCGTTCCTGAACGATATGCAGGCTAGGCTTCTGGGATTCATATGGAATGCAAGGAAACCACGATTCAAAAAACAATACTTATATAGGCAAAGTAAACTGAGGGGGTCTGTCAGTCCCACACCTAATTCAATATAATATTGCAGCAGTCCTTGAGCCTATCTTTTTTCTCTGGAATAACCCAATGGCTCATCATTGGGCAAACATGGAAGCTATGTCAGCTAGCCCTTATACAGTTAAGGACAAACTTAGTGTGGCCTTACTAGGCCATGAACTACCAAACTGGAGTTTCCCAACCTTACAACACGCGGCATTGGTTTGGACAAAGTATATTGTCCCGAATCAGAATGTCTGGCTGAACCAAAACTCATGCTCCTTAACTATGCTATACTCTACGGCTCCCTATCTGCCAATTTCAAATTGGAGTGATAAAGGACTCAACACTATAGGACAATTATATGACAATAACATCTTTAAATCCTTCTCCACTATGGCTTTGGAGTTTGATATTCCCCAGTCCCAGTTTCTATGCTATTTACAGGTCAGGAGTATACTACAGTCATGGAAATGGCCTCCCAGACCAAGGATAACCACCCCTTTCCAAAATTTTCTGTTTCAGAAAAAGGGTTTTGAGAGGGGGATCTCAGCAGCCTACACCACCCTAACAAAGGAAGACATTGATCATAAACCTGATTATGCTCTCAAGTGGGAAAAAGAGTTAAGACAGACCTTTTTAGTTGACACTTGGATAGAAGCAGCAGCAATCCCCACCCAACTCTCTAGATGTGCCAACCATACTGAACTTTCTAGAAAGTTACACCTTCGATTTTACCCTTTAAAAACCCAATAGACTGGCCCACATGTCTTCGGATCACCCAAAAATATGCTGGAGAAATTGCGGGGCAACAGGTTCCCTAATGCATATGTGGTGGGAGTGCCCAACAACCAGGGCCCTTTGGGGGGAGGTAGAGAAAATTCTGTCAGAAGTAACAGGTTGTCCGATAACTTTGACCCCTGAGTTAGCCATTCTAGACATCAACCTAAGAGATTTCCCACTAGACTTCCGCACCATCATCTTTCACATTTTAGTAGCAGCCAGGATGGTGATTGCTCACCATTGGAAGATGCCAACTCCTTTAGCAATTAAAGAGGTTGTACAACGCGTAAACTCGCAGTTTGCGGCGGAAACATGCTTAGTGATACCGCCCCATGTTGTAGACAAGGTAAGGGATAAATGGCTTCTTTGGACCTCTTCTAGGTATTATGAAACTCCATCGTTCCTATGACTGCTTGTCAACCTCTTGCGTGACCTCGCTCTTATGCTAGGTTTATTATTGTATGGACATGTAATGATACTTTGCTCTCACCATGCTCGATTTGATCTGTATTTGAATTCATATGTAATGGCATTGTTTGACATTTTGCCGTGTTTGGCACAGTTTTTGATATATGTTGTATACTCCTCTCATTTAATACCTGAAAATCAATAAAAACTTATGATTCAAAAAAAAAGAAAATTTTTTGGCTGGGTTTGGATCGGGCCCTTGGCATTGTTTTCTTTTTAAGTTCTATTTCTCTCTCTTCGCTACCTTTCCCCCCTTTTCCACCTTGAGACCCGACAGACCTATTAGTTCTTACTCCCACCTTTTACCCACCTCCGCACCCCCCCATTTTTTTTGTTTTTTTTCTTTTATGCTTGGCAGTCACATTGTCAATTTACTCTATCAACTGCTTTCTGGCAAAGTATAACTACTCTTGACATTTTGATTGTGCCTTCTCATTATGCCACCTTTTGTGGTTTGACTGCAAACTTTTCTTACTTTTCTGTTATGTTATATGAGAATTGTTCAATAAACATTAAGTTTAAAAAAAATAAAAATGTTTAAAGGGGGTTTCTCACTACAAAGATTAGTTTACAACATATAGGGACAGGTAATTGAAGACTTTTTCAAAATACATTAGTCTTTTGATTTTACCTTGCTCAGGAGATGAGAGATTTCGCTGGTTATGGCCATAATTTTCCATCCTGATTAGACATAGAGTGACATCAACATGGACGGAGCTCACTCTTTGAGAAGACTCATTATCTTTAACAAGATTAGCTTTTGTTTAAAGAAAAGCAATTGTTTTGACTTCTCATTGCACTTGCCTGATGAGACAGAGTCTATGAAAAGCTGCTTGTGACGAATTGACGAAGTGTGGTGAGAAAACCCCTTGAAGACTGAGCTGTGAGTCCCAAATGCACCACTGTCTTTACCTCTTCATCAGATGTGATTTAGCAATATGTTATATGCTGTGTAGTCTCTAAGGGTCTCACTACTTGTAAATGTGTACTATAATGACATTGAAAATTGTTGGTTTAGTGGTCAGGGACCTGATCAGACGCATGTGTAATGGCAGATAACTCATGAAATAAAAGGCCTGAAGACATCCAAAAAAAAGAAAATGTTGTAGGCACTGTGCAGACAATACTGCTGTAGTTCTGTAGAATCAACAATGATCAGCCTTATAGATTTTACAACCGCATCTAATCCAAATATTTCTGGTGAGTGTACGAACAGAATATCAATAAACAAGCAAAGGACCACGTGAAACGAAGGAATAACATCTGTGCTATTCATTTATCTCACCTTCCACAACACACCCTCTCCTGTGCCTTAGATACATCAGATGCGACTTCACCTTTTCCAACAACATCGTCTGATATAGAAAATGCACTCAGATGGAAAATGTAATCCCATTTACCAATGCCCTCAAAATACAATGAAAGAGTTGGTAAAGTATTGCATTTGAGTGGTTGCAGGATGACTTTCAGAAAATGTCTGCTATTTCCCACCTAGAAGCTACAAAACAGCAGGGCTGGCTAAGAACAGATAAATCGGACATCTATAAATGTAAGAATGATCAGTGCACAAAGTGAAACAGCAGTTTAGTAGAGTGAGGCTGCGTTCAAACATTCAGCTTTTTAGATGATGTTTTTGAAGTCACAACCAGGAATGGATCATAATTGGAGGACACATATTAAAGGAGTTTTCCCATCAGGCTGTTTTATAGTCCGCTTCAGGCTCCCACTTCCTGATGAGGCTGTGGTTGGTTCAACAGCAGTGATTTACATTTCAGCTCTGCTATTCCTAGCGGAGCCTGTAAGAGAGACATTGGTGATGGTGAGGTTTTAACAGCAGGGAACAAGGCTACAAAGCTCTAAATGGCTACAATTTTCTAGTAAAGCCCCATGCACATCTTGTTTTGGCAGCCTCTTCAAAAGATGATGCACAAGAAAGCCCACAAACAATTTGCTGAAGACAAGCAGACTAAGGACATGGATCACAGGAACCATGTCCTGTGGTCGAATGAGACCAATATGAACTTATTTGGTTCAAATGGTGTAAAGCGTGTGTGGTGGCAGGCAAGGAGTACAAAGACAAGTATGTTTTGCCTACAGTCAAGCATGGTGGTGGGAATGTCATGGTATGGGGCTGCATGAGTGTTTCCAGCTGTGGGGAGCTACAGTTCATTGAGGGAGCCATGAATGTCAACTTGTACTGTGACATACTGAAGCAGAGCATGATCCCCTCCCTTCAAAAACTGGGCCACAGGGCAGTATTCCAACATGATAAGGATCCCAAACCACATCCAAGATGACTACAGCCTTGCTTAAAGAAAAAAAAAAAAAAGAGGGTAAAAGGGCTGGACTGGCAAAGCATGTCTCCAGACCTAAACCCTATTGTGCATCTGTGGGGCATCCTCAAATGGAAGGCGGAGGAGAGTCAGATCTCTAACATCCACCAGTTCCAAGATGTCGCCATGGAGGAGTGGAAGAGGATTCCGGTGGCTGCAACCTGTGAAACTCTAGTGAACTCCATGGCCAAGAGAGTTAGGGCAGTGCTGGAAAATAATGATGGCCACATAAAACATTGACACTTTGGGCACAATTTGTCCATTATCACTTAGGGATGTACTCACTTTTGTACCTGCGTGTTGGATACATGTTGGATCTGTTTTGGATCCAATTGCTGCAGCATTTTTGGATGTGATTTTCGGATCCAACACAGATCCAAAAACGCTGTGTGAACATACCCTTGAAGTGTCATATCTGTATTGTCCCATGAAAAGATATAATAAATTCTTTATAAAAACATAAGGGGTGTACACACTTTTGTGAAATATGGTATACATTGCAGAGTTCCGTTTCTCTCTCTCTATTCTGCTCTTAGATATGGTAGTATAAACCATTTCACGTTTACTTTAACAAAATTTACATTTTAAAGAAAAAAAACATTTTCTAAAACTATTACAATTTTCATAAAATGCTATCTCCAGCTTTTTTGTAACTCAAGGTACTCAACAAGAAAAACTATGTAAAAATAGTACTATTTACAGATGTTGTAGACAGATCAAATATGACATAAAGAGCATCTATGGCTACCTCTCGACCGCAAATCGATAGAACTGTATTTGTATGGTCTGACGAGCAAGACGACAATTATAGAGGAGCTGGGAAGTTTAATGTAGTGTTCGTTCTTCGTATGCCACAATGTACACTGGGTGAAATAAGTATTGAAGTCACCAATTTTCTAAGTAAATATATTTCTAAAGGTGCGACCCACAGATGTGGGTAACAACCCATTCAATTCACACATGCAAAGAAATCAAAACCATAGATGTTCATAAAGTATGAGTAATAATGAGAAATGACTTTGGGAAAAAGTAATGAACACGCTTACTGAAATTTATTTAATACTTTGTACAAAAGTTTTGATTGGTTATAACAGCTTCAAGATGCCTCCCATATGGAGAAACTAGTCTCATGCATTGCTCAAGTGGGATTTTGGCCCATTCTTTCACACAAACACTCTTCAAATCCTGAAGGTTTCTTGGGCTCCTTCTATGAGCTCTGAGCTTTAGTTCCTTTCATAGATTGTCTGTTGGATTCAGGTCAGGTGATTGGCTGGGCCTTTCTAGCAGCTTTATTTGCTTTCCCTGACCCATCTGAGCGTTTCCTTGGCTGTGTGTATGGGATCATTGTCTTGCTGAAATGTCCACCCTCGTTTTATCTTCCAAACAATTGTACATGCTGATTCTAGATCTTCACCATTGTATTGTTCACATTTGTAGTATGTAATTCCCAATGTACGCGCCTGAATATGGCGCTTAAAAATATAATAATATAAATATCTCCGCAAGTGGTCTTGGACAAACTCTTCTGATAATTCTTTTTACTCCTTTGTCTGAAATCTTGTGTGAAACACAAGGTCGTGGCCAGTTTATGATGAAATGATGTGCTTTCTATTTCTGGATTATGGCCACAATAGTACTCACTGAAAACCTTCAGTATTTTAGAAATTCTTCTATAACCAATGCCATCAGTATGTTTTGCAACCAATAAGGCTGTGAAGGTCTTGAGACAGCTCGCTGGTTTTACCCATCATGAGAGGTTTCTTGTGTGGCGCCTTGGTAATAAGACACCTTTTTAAAGGTTATCAGTTGAACCAGCTGATATTTTTTACTAAGGAGAAGGATTGCTTTCTAATTAATGAGATTTCAGCTGGTGTCATGACTTTGCATAGCTTTTATACAAAACTGGGCTCTCTTAAAACTTTATACTTTATTTATCGTGTAAAAAGCATCCATATTCAGGCATTAGACCGCATTGTACAGCATAACCATAATGGACATTGAATTCTGAAGCAATACTCAGCGTTATGTTGCGACCTCCCGGTCGTTCAGATCAGTTCATCGTTGGAGACGCCAGAGAGTCCCGAGCAGAGCGGCGCAGAGATGGCACACCTGCGCGACGCACCTGCGTGCTACGTTTCGGGTAAGCTCCACCCCTTCCTCTGCCTGAGGAAGGGGTGGAGCTTACCCCGAAACGTAGCACGCAGGTGCGTCGCGCAGGTGTGCCATCTCTGCGGCGCTCTGCTCGGGACTCTCTGGCGTCTCCAACGATGAACTGATCTGAACGACCGGGAGGTCGCAACATAAAGCTGAGTATTGCTTCAGAATTCAATGTCCAGTATGCTTATGCTGTACAATGCGGTCTAATGCCTGAATATGGATGCTTTTTACACGATAAATAATGGATAACGTTGTAAGAGAGCCCAGTTTTGTATCAGTGGTCGGGTAAGTGGGGCTGGGAGAAGCCCGAGATTTGGTGTCTCTCAATAAGCAGCCAGCATAAGATTTAATTACTGGTCAACATTGTATATTTCGAGACTTTGCATAGCTTTTGGCACCTCTCTTTTTTCATGCGTTAAATACTTTTCCATGTCATTTCTCATTATTACACATAATGTATGGACATCTATGGTTTGATTTCGGAATGGATGCATTGTTACCAACATCGGCTGAGAATTTCTTGTCAATAGCACCTTTAGAAATAGATTTACTTAAAAAATGGGTGAAGTGTTCAATATTTATTTCACTCGCTGTATCTACTGGTGTTTGGAATAAAAGTTAAAATAGATCTTACATGATTACAAATTAACCCCAGCCTTAATAGGGATAAAATGCCCCCCAGTGTCAAGTGCAGAGCATGAGATTTTGATGGATTACATATGTAAACAATGTCATAAAAGACAAACAGGGCATCACTATACCATGGTATAGATATATGTGGTGAAAGGATTTGATTTTAGTAAGTTGCCGTTTTTTTATGGCTATTTATATATAAAACAGTTAGAAAAACATGGTTGTTTTTTTTCTTAAAAGAGCGCCACTCCTATCCATGGGTTGTGTTTGGTATTGCAGCTCAGCTTTACTGAAATTAATGGGTCTGGCTGCAATACCAAATACAACCTGCAGAAAGGTGTGAAGCTGTTTCTAGGAGTAAGCAGCCTGGTGTTTCTAAATTTCAACATTAAAAAAGTTATATAGGATATAAGTGAAAGTTTAGAACCATCCGAAAAGAGCTAAACAGAAATTAAGTAAAAACAGTGAATTAAGTGTTACCAGAATCTGAAGCAGCAGTTATGCCGAGGGTGCTAGAATGACTTGAGCAGATTGATCACAAAAACCCAGAAAATGGTCTAATGACAAAATGTGCTGATGAAAGAGAGAAAATCATGGGAAAGCACATAAAAGCCAAAAGGGAAATTAAAGAGATGTGATTTCTGATTACCGCTCTTTGATCTCCAGGTGACGGAAGATTTACAGTTTATGATTTCCTGTGTCTTAAGAATAGCGGAGCATATGAAATGGAAAGCAGCGTTAAATCAGGTTTATTACTGCAAGGAATACCTTTTTGTATCACAGTAGCTTTTGAAAAGACTCTAGTATAAAAAATATGTTCATTTACAGTTGGTTGCAAAAGTATTCACACCCCTTCAACTGTTTCTCATTTTTAAATGTTACAGCAACAAACTTAAATGTATTTTAGGTGATAGAGCAACACAAAGTAGGAGGTATCTGGGAAGTTTTCATAAAGATACATGCTTTACCAAATTTTTGTGAACTGAAAGGCCATGTTCACACGACTTAAAATGGGCCGTATTTCGGTCCGTAATTACGAGCCGAAGTGCGCAAATTACGGGCTGAAAACGGCCCATTCATTACGGTAATTCACAGTTCTCATAGAGAACTATGGATTACGTCTCCTCTCCCTGCTCGGCGAATCCACCGCGGGGGGAGATAATTGACATGCCACTTTCTAGCGGCGTATACGCGCCGCTAGTAATGATGGTCTAGGGGCCGGCGAAGTGCCGGCCCCCCGCTCTCGGCCACACGGCTTAATTGCGGGACGTAATTACGTCGCGCAGTTAAGCCGTGTGAACATGGCCAAAAACTAAAAAAAAAAAAAAAAGTGTGGCATGCAGAAGTATTCAGCCCTTCTGAGTCAATACTTTGTAGAAACACCATCAGCTGCAATGGCAACTGTAAGTTTGTTGTAGTATGTCTCTATCAGCTTTGCCCATCTAAAGGCTGGATGTTTGCCTATTCTTGTCTGCAAAATAGCTCTTGCTCAGTGAGATTGGCTGGCAAACGATTGTGAACAGAAGTTTTTAAGTCATGTTACAGATTCTCTGCTGGATTTACAGTACCTTACAAAAGTGAGTACACCCCTCATTTTTTAAAAATATTGTATCAAATCTTTTCATGGGACAACACTGAAGATATGACACTTTGATACAATGTGAAGCAGTCAGTGTACAGCTTGTGTAACAGTATATATTTGGGGTGCCCACAAAGTAAGTCAACATACAGCCATCAATGTCTTAACCACTGGCAATGGAAGTGAGTACGCCTGTGAGTAAAAATTGACAAATCATGCCCAATTTGCAATTTTCCTTCCACAGTGTCATGTGATTCATTAGTTTTACAAGGTCTCAAGTGTGAATGGGGAGAAAGTGTGTTCAATTTGGTGTTACCACTCTGAAACTCTCTCATACTGGTCACTACATTTTCAACATGGTACCTCATGGCAAACAACTGCCTGAGGATCTGAAAAAAAGAATTGTTGCTATAAATAAAGATGGCCTAGGCTATAAGAAGATTGTCAACACCCTGAAACGGAGCTGCAGCAGTGTTTTAACAAGACAGGTTCCACTCAGAACAGGCCTCGCCATGTTCGATCAAAGAAGTGGAGTGCATGTGCTCAGCATCATATTTAGAGATTGTCTTTTCAAAATGGACATGTGAGTACTGCCAGCCTTGCTCCAGACATTAAAAGGGTGGGGTCAGCCTGTCAGTGATCAAACCATACGCCTCACACTGCATCAATTTGGTCTGCATGTCTGTCATCCCGAAAGTAAGCCTTTTCTAAAAATGATGCACAAGAAAGGCTGCAAACAGTTTGCTGAAGACAAGCAGACTAAGGACAGGGATTACTGGAACCATGTCCTATGGTCTAATGAGACCAAGATAAACTTGTTTGGTTTAGATGGTGTTAAGTGGCAACTAGTGTGTCTTGCCTACAGTCAAGCCTGATGGTGGAAGTGTCATGGTTTGGGGCTTCATGAGTGCTGCCAGCTGTGGGGAGCTACAGTTCATTGAGGAAACCATAAATACCAACATGTACTGTGACATACTGAAGCAGAGCATGATCACCCTCTCTTCGGAAACTGGGCCGCAGGGCAGTATTCCATCATGATAACTCTAATCACACCTCCAAGATGACTGCTGTCTTGCTAAAGAAAATGAGGGTAAAGGAGCTGGACTTGCCATGCATGTCTCCAGACCTAAACCCTCAGGTGGAGGAGCGCAAAGTCTCCGCTCTGTGATGTCGTCGTGGAGGAGTGGAAGAGGATTCTCGTGCCTCCAACCTGTGAAGCTCTAGTGAACTCCATGCCCAAGAGAGTGCTGGAAAATAATGGTGGGCACAATTTGTCCATTTTCTCTTAGGGGTGTACTCAATTTTGTTGCCAGTGGTTTAGACATTGATAGCTGTGTGCAGGGCTGTGAAGTTGGAGTCGTGGAGTCAGTGTCCATTTTGGTGGAGTCGGAGTCGTTATAAAATGGACTGGCTCCAACGCCCAAAATATATAATAAATTGTTACAGTTAGTTCAATGCAGTGGCCAAAGCAAGAGGAATTGGGTCTTGCCAGTGCTACTTCTAACACATCTTCAGCCTCATCACATGAGGAGTTTAATTTTAAAAAGTATTTGGATGACATGGAACAGGCAAAGCATTACCGCAGGGGAAAAGATTCCGCTCCTACAGCAAACAGATTGACCAGATTTCAGCAAACTTTTTCAGTTCTCAAAGAAGTAGAAGAGTTCAACCATTCTTCAGAACTGACTGTGGCTGAGGCAATTCTTTTATACCCTGAAATTGTTAGAGATGTTGCCCATGTGGTCACCGCTTTGCCACCAACCAAGTTAGTGTAGAGAGGATGTTCTCTAGCCTTAAAATAATTAGATCAGATTTGAGGTCATCTATGGAGGAGGATCTGATGGAGGAGATACTATTTCTCAGAACAAATTCATAGGCTCCACAAATGTTATTCTGTACGTTTTTGTGTTCTAAACTTGTATCCAATAAATATATTTTACACTGACAAGCAAAAGGGTAACAATGTTTCGAACTTTTGATTTTCAGGCTCCATATCTCATCATCCACTACAGCTTTCAACTTGAGACTATCATCATTTTATAGGCAATCATCTTACCTATCTTATATATAACTTTGACCTGCAACTATTTAGCATATGCTTAGTTCTACAGACTCTTATCATGTAACTGCATTATTACGGTTTTGTTCCTGGTAGTGGGACAATCTTTTTATTCTTGTTACTACAAATTACAACCTGTTCTCACATTCCCTAATAGCTCAGTGTGTTATTAGGCTGATTCCCAAGCGACAGGTCACTGGTTCGAGCAGCCATGAATATTACCCATTCAGCTCATCAACAACGGTTTCTCAGCCAAGAAAATTCCCAAACTGCATCATGTGAAGACATGACAACTGGAAGAATATGAAATGAAGTCCATCCATCCATAGACAAGGTCTATCAATTCTGGAGCGACAGACACGGCAGTGGAGATGGCTTGTAGGCTTCATAAGAGTGAGATCACAGATGTCCATGCAAGCAAAATGCAACACGCATTACACAGGTCTGTAATGAAGGCCCGCAAAAAGGTGAAGAAACCTCGACATCAATCTGTCATAAGAAGCGTTGGCTCGAGTTTGCAAAAAAGTATGAAAGATGAAAGATTTGGATCGATGAGATGAAATTCAATAGACCGGGCTCTGATAGGTGCACATGGGTTAGGATGAATAAAGAGAACAGGGGTTTAATGGAGCGAGAAATTTAAGAAACTGTCAAGTTCGGTGGAGGAAGCCTAATGATATGGGGTTGTTTCACAGCCAAAGGCATTGGATACTTGACCAGTATCAATGGTGATCTCAATGCTGAGCTATATGTGTGAATCAAACAAGATGAGTTACTTCATACAATTGAATAGTAGGAGTATTAAAAGGATGACATAGTGTTCCAGCAGGACAGCGACCTGAAGCAGACATCAAGGATGGAAAAGGAATGGTTCAATTACAATGAAGTAGAGTTGCTGTATTGGCCTTCATAGTCCTCAGAGCTCAACCCAATCGAACATTTGTGGGCAGAGATGAAGAAAAAGTTGTATTCGTAGCCAAGTCCAGTCTCCACCAACATTGAGAACGTGTAGAAGAGACCTGGGATCAGATTTTGGTCAAGACATGCTTGAATCTGATCCAGAGCCCAAAAGGATTCAGGCAGTGCTGAAAGCCAAAAGTGGATTTACCAAATGCTAACAACATTTTTTTATTTTTTTTTTAACATTTTGATTTTTAGGAGCAAAACAATAACAATGCAGTTATAGGAAAGAATCTGCAGAACTAAGCAGATGCTAAATACTTGCAAGCCAAATTTATGTATAAGATCGCCCAGATGATTGTCTATAAAATGATGGTGGTCTCACGTTCAAAGCTGTAGTGAATGGTAAGATACGGAGCCTGAAAGTCAAAAGTTAAAAACATTGTTACCATTTTGCTTGTCAGTGTCTGTTCTACCTAAATAGCTTGATTATTGTATCTTAAGTTGATAAAAAGCCTGATGTTAGCATTTTACTACAGCAAAGTGATCACTTAAACATGCGCATTGTATGAGGCAGAGCGAGTCGTGAGTTGGAGTCAGGGAAATTGAGGAGTTGGAGCTTTGGTTTACCGGCTGTGTATTGAGTTATTTAGAGGGCACACCAAATTTACATTATTATACAAGCTTTATACTGATTACTTTACTGACTATCAGTGACATATCTTCAGTGCTGTCCCATGAAAAGATATAATAAAATCTTTACAAAAATGTGAGGGTTGTAGGTATGGACTGTGACTCGTACAGTTTAGCACATGAATATGCTTTGATTTAAAACAACCACACACCTACATGCTGCATCACCCCTGCTGAGCTGTGGTACCTACCAGCACAGGTTAATGTACACAGATTATAATCTCATCAAGGTTTAAAAACACAACAGAAAAGCAAAAGAGAAATATTTTAGACCCACATCCATCAGACTCTGCGTGGCTACCAGATGACTATTAAAATAATCCTCACACCACAATATCAGGGTTACAAATTCACCTGGTATCCTCAGCATAAACCAATATGTACACAACATTCCCTAATATAAGCCTGTATGTCCTCAACAGCCACCTTTCTGCTGTGTCAGTGGACTTATTTTTAGATGTCCTACAAAACACAGAGGTGCAAAACAAGAAAATGATGTTATCCGTTATCATTTGTTTCTCAATTTAATAATGATGTTAATGGTCGGACTATAACTAGAACTGCAGTTTAGAAAAAATGTCAAGATGGTAAGAAATCAATAGCATCACAAAGCACAACGTAAGATTTTATAAAAACAGAAATTCTTTACACTTATTCTAAGGGTGCGTCCACACGGCAGTGACAAAATACCGGTCCCGGTATTCCTGTCCTTAAGAATCCCCGGCCAACGATATATTTGTTCAAACATTCTTGTGTTCATGTGTTCTGGGGGACGGTTCTCTCCGTGGTGTGTGGATTTGCCGTCTTCTTCAACCACTGAATAGCACACCTTCTGCCCGAAAACCAGGCGGAAGATTGAACATGTTCTAAGTTTTTTGGAACGCCGGTGGTGTAAAAAAATATCCGGCAGTAAATCCGTGCACTGTGGACTGCTGAACGGATTTTCTACTTAAGTCTATGAGGAAGGTTGACAGTCGGTTTTCAAATCCGAAAACCATCTGAAAATCCGGCCAAAAACCTTGCCTTGTGGACGGACCCCAAGTAAATGTTCACACGGCTTATTGCCGATATAATTGCTGGGACGGATTTCGCCCCGCAATTACGCCAACAGCCGTGCAGCGGGGGTGGGGCGGGGGGACCGGCAGCTCGCCGGGCCCCATAGACATTCAATATTCACGGTGCGTACACGCCGTAAATAATGTGCATGTCACTTCTCTCCCCGCTCGGTGGATTCGCCGAGCAGGGAGAGGAGACGGAATCCATAGTTCTCTATGAGAACTGTGGATTACCGTAATGCCTGGGACTGATTTCAGCCGTATTGGAGCGCAAATACGGCGCGCAGTACGGTTGAAATCAGTCCCAAAATAAGCCGTGTGAACGAGGCCTAAAAGTTCATAGTCTTTTAGAACCTACAGACAGCAGAACTTCATATAAATAGAGCAAGATACTGAGAGTGTGACCAGACCAATAAAAGAGGCCAAATTTAAGTGGATTTTCCTGCTTCAGAGATTTTCACTTTATGTGCCATGGATTTGACCACTAGTTTAGATGTTGATTAGCCTGATTCATAGCGACCAGATGTGACTTCACATGTGGAAACAGCGTCAATTAGTGACATATTCCTTTTTTTTCTGCAATGTTGATTTCAAACCCCCGGTGAAAAAAAATCTTGCATCCACTGTGCCGTGAATATGAACTGCAAACAATAGGATGTGGATTCTTTTAGTTCATTTTCAGAATTCCCCCCCAAGTACCTGGAAGACATACGTTTATTATATAGTGCCTATGGTTCTTTAGGTTGCCAAGCATTCGTATGACTTCCAGTCTTAGAATCATTGCTAGATTTACAGATGTGGTCACAGAAATGCAGTTGACTGTTCTCCTTGTTACACAGTCCTGTATTGAATCCCATCCTTTCTAAGAAGCAGCAGCATGACACAAATGTACATTTCAAGGCTCTTTAAAGAAGATTACAACAAACTCCTTTCATACCTCCTTTATCCATCTTCAGCTCTCACTGTCCTCAAAAGGGGGAGTGTGTGATTTGTTTGAATTGCTTTCCATGTGACCCAGAAGGCTGACATCACCATGCCTTTCCTCACAGTGTGTTTCACTCTAGTCAAAGAAAGGTCTGTTTATGTAAAGAGTTCTGAGTAGTTACAAATTAGCTAAGTGGTTAGAGATTCAGTCTTCCAACATGGAGTCCTAGGTTCAAATCCTTACAGGAGCAAAACATATAGATTTTTTTTCCCAGTGCACATACCAAATTTAATTTTTGTTTATCTATATGCATTATTTGAATAATTATTAAGGAGTACAGAGGGCAGGAGTAGAATGACAGCACCTGGGGTTCAACACTCGCTCAGCAGTGAGTATGTGTCATTACTAAACAGGGAAGAGACTAGCAGTACGGTAGCTACCTGAGAGGAGAGGTGATGTCTGAGCGTGTGCAGCAAAGACTGAGGAGCTCTAGTGCCTGATTGCGTCCCCTATTGACAAGCTTTACACTATGGATTACTAAGGTAGTAGCTATAACAAAAATGGTAGAGAATTTTTAATAACGATGAATGGTGAATATGTTTATTATTGAATCTGTAATCTTCTCATGTCAATTTTACTTTGTGGCAAAACCCCTTTAAGTGATCAGATGTGACTGCAGGGGATACCAACAAATGAAACCGGAGATGTTAGCTCTCTTTATTAGAACATATCTGCATATTTATCACGGAGTATTATACTGCCTATATGTCTCCCTACACCTTATAGTGCTCTCCTCAAGATAAAACTCACAGTAACATGTAAGGCCTTTCACCCAGCAAGCCAGAACACACTAGAACTGGAGGCTCTTTCTTATGGAGAAGTCACTGGCTTGGCTTCAATCAAGAGTCATGTTTCAAGGCTCTTTTATCAGCTGGATTTGACTGCAAGGGAATCCACTGCAAATAGGTGGCATCAGAGTCCTTAGCTCTATTTGCATATTTCCCAAGAAGCACTGCATGACCTGTGCATCGCCCTACACCTTTACTCCCTGAGACATATCAGCTTCAGAATGAAAGACATAACAGGAAAAGTGCTAGAGAAAAAGAATACACTGGGCCTTATGTATGAAAACTGTCTAGCAGTAAGGGTATCTTCACATGGCGTTTCTTAGATGCGTGTTTGGATTCGTGTTTCGGACCTAAAACGGACCCCAAAAAATGCATCTAACAATGTGCAGTGTGATTTACATTAGTTTCAATGTAAAACACGTATCGGCGTTCAGACGAGCGATCGCCGATGCGTTTTTCGAATCCGTTTAAAGAATCGTCATGTCAATTCTACTTGCGATTTACACACATGAAATCCCCACAAGAAACAATGGAGTGCGTTTTTGGAGCCTGAAAAACGGATATAAAAACGCCACACACTTTTGGGTTCGTGTTGGGTACGTTTTGGATGCACTTTTCGCATCCGAAAAACGCATTGGATTAAAATTTGAATGTCTGTGATTTGAAAGAACACACATTGAAAAACGGATCCGAAAAACGCATCCAAAAACGTATGCAAAACGTATCCAAAAACGCATTGGGATACTTTTTTGGATGCAGTTTTCAATACGTTTTTCATGCAATGACAACCGGATCCAAAAACGGATCCAACACACCCTGTGAACATAAGACTGTCTTTGTTGCCCACAGCAATCAATCAGAGCTCATAGCAACTAATCAGAGCTCTCCTTTCATTTTTTCAGAGCACTATATGAAATGAAAACTGAGCTCTGTTCGGTTGCTACAGGCAACAAAGACAGTCTTACTGCTAGACCTTTTTCATGCATAAGGCCCCATGTATGTTATTGGAGTGAACCTTGCAGGGACAATGGATGGTCAGAAAAGAGCTATACTTTAACATATTAATCAGAAGCCAGGATTGTTATAGTTGATCACATAGACAATAAACACTCGTTCTAAATATTGCTTGGAAAAAAGTTTCTATCAGAATTCCCCAGCCGTGCTTAATTACCGATAGCTAAGAACCCCATTTGTATGTTGCAGATAATAACCAGCATCACCCGAGAGCTCATTTCTCATCCCTATTGCTCTTATTCGTCACTGACAAAGGCCTAGAAAGAAGCCGCAGATCAGGAGATCACCATGGTAATTATACGTTCCTTCATGGAGAAGACACACAGATGGGTTGCATTTTTTTATGACTTGTGTACAGCATCTCTTCATCTGCTTAAACTAACATATGAGCGCTGCTGTATATAAACATTGTGCAAACTGCAACTAAAATACCAAATGTCCCAGGAAGCTTTCGGATTTCTTTTCAATCACATTAATATTTTTCCATTACTTTCTTGCCAATTAACCCTCCTCTTCCCATACTGATGTTTACGCTCACATTTTACTTGACACTTTTTCACTCTCGGTTCTTTCAAGATACAAGGCTCTGAAGTTGTGATAATCTGCTGCAGGCTTTATCCCAAAATTGTAGCATCTCTTGGAGGATTCTACTCATTTGGGAGCTCTGCATCTATCCATGTTCTGTAGCGGCAGCACAACGTAGGGGGCGAGTCAGACTGAAGAATCGAATATTTAACAGCAGATTATCCGTTATCTGGTTTGTCTCGATCTTAGAATCATATACAGTCAGTCCCCGGGTTACGAACGGGATAGGGACTGTAACTTTGTTCTTAATTTATATTTGTATGTAAGTCAGAACAGGTATATTTATTAAATGTAGCTCCAGCACAAAAGGTTTTTTTTCTGTTTTGGATAGTGCAGGGAAGGGTTTTTACCTTTGTTTTGCTGTCTGTGCCCCTGTTAAGAAGATTTCACCTAATGTGCTACTGTGGTATGCTGGAACTTGTCATTGCAAAGCTCCTATCTGCTGTGGAACATGGAACTACAAGTGCCAGCTTGTCCCATGAGTTTCCGTTTGCACCACCTCCGCTTCGCCCTCTCTCTGTTGGTGTCCCCCAGGGGCAGGGGCGTGACTAGAGAAGCCTGGGCACCAAAGCGAACTTTTGGATGGGGCCCCCTCCCCCCCCCCCTTGCCCACCTCCCTGATCACGAACATTTACCAGGGCATGCTGTTAGATAATACAAGGGGTAAATACCTCACCATACATCTCACTATCATACCGCTACCAAACAAATCCACTATACCAAAACCAACATTACTGATAACACTATTACATGGGAACCTGTTTTATACCGCCAGAACATGACCACAAAGTGACTGAATAATACCCCTACACTATTACTGATCAGTACACAAAGACCAATAGTATCGCCATATAGTGGTATATACCAGTGTACACAGGCTCTGCAGACTGTATATAACCACCATACATTGACCATAAGTGGTAACACCATGTACACAGGCTCTGCAGACTGTATATAACCACCATACAGTGACCATATAGTGGAAATATACTAGTTTGTACACGGGTCTCTGCAGACTGTATAAAAACCACCATACATTTGACCATATATTTGGAAGATACCAATATACAGGTGCTTTGCAAATAGTTTACTTACATTTAGGGCCTCAAAAGGGTGACTCTTGCCCTGAGGAGTCGTTCACTTTCCCTTTTCTTCTCTATTTGGTCTAGACCTCCATGACGACTTCCTCCGTCCACCACTCATCCCTGTAGAATTTACAACACAAACACCTGAGACTCCTCACTTTTTTTTTTATCATTTTCCCAACGGAGTGCCCCCCTCCCCTCAATGTAAAAACTCCCATTTATAATGGCCCAAATGGTAAGATTACTCCCTGGTAATTATGGGGCACCCCCATCGGTTATGTAGGTACAAGGGGGCCCCCCGGCGGTAGCTGGGTAGCTTGGCACCCACCGGCAGTAGCTAGGGGAACGCAGGCACTTCGGGCCCCCGGGCGTAGCTTGGGGTTTCCCATGATATAAATGGGGCCCCTGTAGCTTAGGCCACCGATGTATGTAGAATAGGGCCCTCTGTAGATAAGGGCCACCTTATAGGCAGAATAGTCCCCCGTAGATTAGGGCCCCCTTGTAGGCGGGAATAGTCCCCCCTGTAGATTAGGGCCCCCTTGTAGGCAGAAAAAGTCCCCCCCGTAGATTAGGGCCCCCTTGTAGGCAGAATAATCCCCCTTGTAGATTAGAACCCGCCTATAGGCAAATAGTTCCCCCCCAGTCATTAGGGCCCCCTGTAGGCATAGTCCCCCCTCTAGTTATTAAGGCCCCCTGTAGGCATAGTTCCCCCCCCCCTAGTTACTAGGGTCCCCTGTAGACATAGTCCCTCCCCACAGTTAATAGGGCCCCCTGTAGGTATCGTCGTCCCCCCACAGTTAATAGGGCCCCCTGTAGGTATAGTTTCCCCCCCCCAGTTAATAGGGCCCCCTGTAGGTATAGTCCCCCCCCCACAGTTAATAGGGCCCACTGTAGGCGTAGTCCCCCCCCCACAGTTAATAGGGCCAACTGTAGGCGTAGTCACCACCCCACAGTTAATAGGGCCCCCTGTAGGCATAGTTCCCCTCCCCCCCACCTTAATAGGGCCCCGGGAGGCATAGTCCCCCCCCCTAGTTAATAGGCCCCCTGTAGGTATATTTCCCCCCCCAGTAATAGTGCCCCCTGTAGGTATAGTTTCGCCCCCACCCCCCAGTAATAGGCCCCCTGTAGGTATAGTTTCGACCCACCCCCCATTAATAGGGCCCCCGGGTAGGCATAGTCCCCCCCCAGTAATAGGGTCCCCCTGTAGTATAGTTTCCCCCCCCCTAATAGGCCCCCTGTAGGTATTGTTCCCCCCCCCAAGTAATAGGGCCCCCTGTAGGTATAGTTTCCCCCCCCCCCCCAGTAATAGGGCCCCCTGTAGGTATAGTTCCCCCCCCCCAGTAATAGGCCCCTTGTAGGTATAGCTCCCCCCCCCCCAGTAATAGGGCCCCTTGGGAAGTTTTAGTTACTTACCTGGGCCGCTCCCCCCGGCTTTTCTGTCCGCTCCCGGCCCCAAGCCTGCTGCTTTAGGCTTGGGGCCGAGGACAGGAAGCTCGGCAGGGCGGCGCGATGACGTCGCTTCCCGCCGCGCCGCCTGCTGAGCCGATTTACGTCAGGGAGCGCACAGCTTCCCTGCTCCGCCGTTCATCTTAATTGTAGCGCTCGCATGGGCGTGCATACAATTAAGAGAGAGCCTCTGTGAAGCAAAGGGGCAAGCCTTGCCGGCAGCGGCGCCGCCCCCCCTCCCCTCCACACTTGCTTCACAGACCGGGGCCCCGCAGCTCTGCACCCGCCGCAGTGAACTGTTATGTTCACTGCCGGCGGGCCCAGGAGCGGCATCACCGGGATAGCGGACGTGATAACGGCTGCCCCGGGGCCGCGGGCCCCCCTAAGCCACCGGGCCCCAAAGCAACTGCTACCCCGGTCGTTACGCCCCTGCTCAGGGGTCAGTCCTGGGTCTCTTACTCTTCTCGATCAACACTCTTGGTCTGGGTCAGCTCATAGCATCACATGGCTTTCAATACCACCTATATTCTGATGACACCCAACTTTACATCTCCGGCCCAGACATTAACTCTCTACTGTCCCGGATCCCAGACTGTCTATCGTCCATATCCTCCTCCTCCTCCCGTCTCATAAAACTTAAGGTAGTGAAAACTAGATTCATCATCTTTCCACCAACACACTCCATCCCTCCACCTGATCTCTCTATTAGGGCTCGTTCACACGGCTTATTCTTGGACTGATTTCATCCGTATTGCGCGCCGTATTTGCGCTCCAATATGGCTGAAATCAGTCCCAGGCATTACGGTAATCCACAGTTCTCATAGTGACATGTCAATTATTTACGGCGTGTACGCGCCGTGAATAATGAATTTCTATGTGGCCGGTGAGCCGGCCCCCACCCCGCCCCCGCTGCTCGGCAGCCAGCGTAATTGCGGGGTGAAATCCGTCCCCGCAATTACGTCGGCAATAAGCCGTGTGAGCTAGCCCTTACAGTCAATGGCTCTACACTCTTAGGCCGTGTTCACACGGCTTATTCCCGACGAATTTGTGAGCCGTATTGAGCTCACAAATCCGCCGTGAAAAAGGGGGTTTGGGACGGGGGCGGGGCCGGAGCGCGGCGGGGCCCGCTCTCCGGCCCCATAGACTTGCATTATCCACGGCGCGTTTGCGCCTGGATAATGTGCATGTCACTTTCCCCCCGCCCTGCGGGATTTCGCCGAGCTGGAGGAGCGACGGAATCCACTGTTCTCTATGAGAGCAGTGGATTACCGTAATGACAGGGACGGATTGGCGCCGTACTGAAGCGCAAATCCGGCGCGGAGTACGGCGCCAATCCGTGCCCAAAATCCGCTGCCTTGGGATAACCCTTGACTCCAGTTTGTCCTTCAAACCGCACATCCAAGCTCTCACCTCTGCCTGTCACCTCCACCTGAAAAATATTTCACGAATCCGCTCATTCCTTAACCCTGATACTACAAAAATGCTGGTCCTCGCCCTCGTCATCTCCTGCCGAGACTTTTGCAACATCCATCTCTGTGGCCTCCCGTTTAGCACTCTTTCTCCCCTTCAATCCATCCTCAACTCTGCTGCCCGTCTTATCCACCTCTCTCCTCGCTACTCTTCTGCCTCTCACTGGCTACCCATTGCCCAGCAAATTAATTTTAAGTTACTAACCATGACCTACAAAGCTCTCCATAACCTCTCTCCTCCAGATATCTCCGCCTTAATCTCTAGATACCTCCCCTCACGCAACCTCCGCTCCTCACAGGACCTTCTTCTCTGCTCCCCATTCTCTGGAACTGATTA
Organism: Phyllomedusa bahiana; assembly: GCA_025379985.1. Taxonomy (NCBI): domain Eukaryota; kingdom Metazoa; phylum Chordata; class Amphibia; order Anura; family Hylidae; genus Phyllomedusa; species Phyllomedusa bahiana. The sequence goes on from JAODAL010000927.1 coordinate 202,512, forward strand.
CCCCAACACATCAGACTCTCTTCCACTTTCACCAGCTTCAAAAGCTATCTAAAAACCCATTTCTTCAGGATAGCCTATAACCTACAATAACCCTGCTATCACTACACCCTTCACAAACATGTCTGCCCATACCTTCTGTCTCTTTCCGCCTCCTTGTAGATTGTAAGCCTTCGTGGGAAGGGTTCTCTTTCCCTCTGTAACAGTTGTTAGTCACATATTCTCACCTTTGTACTTGTTTCACTTATGTTATGTATGTAACCCCCTTGGAATCAATGGCGCTCTAAAATAAATATTAATAATAACTAGGGGACAGATGTAAGTCGGAACACTGTAAGTCAAGAACTGTCTGTACAGATTAACTTTTCTTTTTGGGGCTGGTTGTTCTGGGCCAATGGGTGATTTTACGCATTTATGCATATACAGATACTGCAGAAGAGGTGACATGGGTTGGTGGTTGTTACAAAAATCACTAAAGTTTGGTGACCGCCCCTCAGCTGGAAGTGGCACATTTAATAAAATACCAAAAAACATTTGCAAATGAACTGTAGCAGCAGCAGCAGAAAGAAAGCAACAGGGAAAAGCAAACAAAAGTAATACACAACAAACTGCAAGTCCGCACCGTGTTGCTGAGGCAAGACAATTGCTCTTGACGGAGAATCAGTGCAGCTTTCATCTTCTAGGCCGCTGCATGAAACTGAAAAAGTTCATTCTGGTTGGTTTCTATGGGCAACATGGCCAATTTTGCTGTCAACTTATATAAACGAGGCAAAATGTCACAAAGCAGATTGTCGGTAATCAGGTTTGTCCTGTTTCTGTTACAGCCCACATCATGGTCATTGTATCCACGTAATTGGAAGCTGCGCTCCTGCTGTAATCAGCACAACCACTACTAGTGCATCTCAAAAAATTAGAATATCATTGAAAGATAATTGATATCAATAATTTAAGTCAAATAGAGTCATATGTTGTATAGACTCATTACAGTATGAATTACAAGGTTTAATATTATACATTTGTGAGCCCTATAACAAATAAAAAGATAGTCCTCGAGAACCTCTTTAATTTTCAATGATATTCTAATTTTTAGAGCTGCACTAGTATATTATTCTTTGTGGGTGATCATAGTGGCAGGCGCCATGTACGTCACTGTTGACAGTGTTCATCCCGACCTGATGGAGACCACCTTCTCGCTAGACATGGATCTAGAACAATTGCTACAACATTTATGTGCCCTGTGCATGCTGGACAGCGGTATTTCAGCTGGCAGGTCCCTGGTGAGTGAGTGGGTCTTGGCAACCCATGACCACGAGGGGGGCAGATATCTACCAAGGTGAAAGAGCAGATACCCTGTGGGGGGTGCAGATAACTACAGAGTGTGGAGCACTGATACACAGGGGGTGGAGGGTTAATCATTTAGATTAACAATATAATAATCTCTATCTATCCATCATATCTAAAAAGATCTATTAAATATATATACTGTACTGTGAAAATGTTTTATGCAGGTTTTCTTAAAAAAAAAAAAGCTGAAAAGCGAGAATGCTTTAAAAAGTAGGAGTTTTAATAGTTTATGTTTATCAATTAACAAAATGCAAAGTGAATGAACAAGAGAAAAATCAATATCTGCTGTGACCACCATTTGCCTTCAGAAAAGGGACAATGGACGATCAGTTCTTCTAAGTACACTTATGTTACAGTGCCATCCAAAATCCCACTGCATTTTAACATCACCTTACCGCAGTTTTGCCGCGGGTTTATAAATCCCACTGTAGAAAATCCATGCTGTGTAGATTTTCTCAGCTCAGATTTTCTATTGAGGTCTATGGGCACTGGTTTCCATTCGGATTTTTGCAGATTCTAAATACTAAATCTGCTTAAAAATCGGACTGTAATCCTGTGCTGTGAAGACATAGTCTTATCAAGGAATTCGGCAGGGAGATTGTTCCAAACATTTTGTAACCACAGATCTACTGTAGATGTAGACTTGCTCAGACCCTTCTGTCTCTTCATGTAACCCCCAGACAGACTTAAAGGGGTTGTCTGACTAAATTGATTCATCTTACTTCAGTCCTGTTTTCTTGGTTTCATTTTTAATGCAGGTGCATGTTTATTGCAGTAGAAGCCCGGTCTGTAGCTAAAGCAACCAGTGCTGTCAGCCTATCAGGAGAGATTGAACAGGTCAGTAGCTATAGCGACCTGAGGAGCTGATGCAGCCCATACAAGAGGGGATATCTCAGAATAAGTAGGACACTGTTAATGGACGCATATTGCAAAGTGACTTGTTTTTGCAAGATCTTTAACATAAAAAGCAATCCTTGTAGTGAGACAACCCCTTTACTGATGTTGACATCAGGGCTCTGTTGGGACCAGATAATCACTTCTAGGACTTCAAAGGCAAAGGGTGGTCACAGCAAATATTGACTTTAGATTTTTCTTTTATCCATCTACTTTGCATTTTCTTATTTGAGAAACTAAAAACACGTCTATTTCTCAAGGCATTCTTAACTGACAGCATTTTTCCACACCTGCCTAAAACTTTTGTATAATACCACATGTAGGACTTAAGAAATATTCAGAATTCTCAGATCCACACTGCTGACTCTCTAGTACTGATGATACTTGTATACTAGCCTAAGCTATCTCACTATTGCATTGTGATTATATCATGTGTAATCGTATATCAGGGTTGGATAGATGGCATGACCTACAAAGAACCATGCAGCAACATTTTTCAGGGAAAGACTATATTACCCGGCTGTTAGAGTCATATTTGTCATACTAGTTCCTAATGATTGAAAGATTCGGTTTGTAGAGCCTCAGGACATGCTTGCCAACTAACCCAATTTTGTCAGGACACATCTGGGAAGCATACCATGAAAGGGGTCTGATTCTATAAACTCTACCAGAAATTGCGCCCATTGAGGGCATTCCCAGGATGGGGCTTAGGCCCTGTTCACACGACGGATTTGGCCGCGGTTATGGTGTACCATAAAGTGCCCTATTAACACTACCCAATCAGTAAAACTAGGGGATGAGGCCACAGTCTGTGCTGCTGCTTTGCCATAGAATTGGTCACCAAATGTGGGGTTACGTGTCTAAATCACAACCCTTAGGGCATTTTCACGCGCCTAGTTTAACAACATGGTTTACTATGGGAAACCGCGTCAATATTCACACGCCGCGGGTTTGAGAACTCTCCTGTCAATTCTGACAGGGAGTCCTCGGCGCGGTGGCCGCGCGGAATTGCCGCGGTTGTCGCCGCGGTAGTGCCCCGGCCCGGGCCGGGAGCCGGTTTTCGCAGTTTGCCTCCCGCCCTACTTTAAATTTTCATGGGGGAAAAAAAACCCCGCCGAAAGCCACCCCCAAAACCACCCCTACGGCGGCCCACCCCCGTCCCGCGCCGCCAAAAAACCCCCGTCGGGAGGAAGAGTGGGGTTTTTCGGGGGCGGTTGTACGAGGGTTGGGGCCGGTTACCGCGGGGAAAGCCGGCCCCGGGCCCCACCCCCTCGTTTTGAACATTTGCCCTTTGATTTCAACGGTTTTTTGGGTCTTTGAAAGATAGGGGGAAATAAACCTTGGGCCAAAGTTTTACACAAGGGTTTTGGCCGCGGGTTCGGCTGCGGCCAAGCCTCGTCCTGCCCTCCCGATGCGGGTTTGCGGCGCTGGTCGTGGTCGCGCCCAAAATGGGGGCGTGGTTTGGGGGGGCGGTTGCCGGGGAGGGGTTTTCCCCCCTGCTAATTAGTAGGCAGTTTGGGGAAACCGTGCCGAACAAGGGGCCCCGGCCCCCAAAACCCCCGGTGTTTTGAAATTAAATTTAAAGCAGTTTTTCCCAAAAGGGGGAACCCTGTTAAAAAAAATAAAAGGGGGGGTTTGGCCGCGGTTTTTTGGGCCCAAAACCGTCGGTTTTTAACATGTAAAAAAGGGTTGTGAAAAATTTTTTTCACTTTTAACCCCATTTGGGTGACCAATTTTTGGCCAAAACAGCAGCAAAAGATGTGGCCTCCCCCCTAGTTTTATGATTTGGGGGAGTTTTTAAAGGGGGACTTTTGGAACCCATGGGGGAGGGGGAAAGAAAAAAGCAGGGTTTTTGCAATGGTACCCTTCAACAAAAAGGTTGGTCTTTTTTTCATCCCCAGTTCATATATCTCCCTTACAACCTTAAGTAAAATAAATGGCTCCTGATTATATCTAACTTTTTTTAAAGGGGTCACAGGGTTTTTTAAAGGGTTTTTTTTTTTTTTTTGATGATGACTGTATAGAGGGTGTGGGCAGTGGGATTTCTTTTTTAAAGGGGATGATTATTTTTTTCTTTTTAAAAAAAGTGATTAGGGGAGGGTTTTAAAAAAGGGAAAAAAAAAACTTATCGGGCCCCCTTTTCCGTTTTTCCCCCAACCCAAAGAGGTAAATTCCCTGCTTCACGTGAACCTCTGGCCAATCACTGCCCTCAGCTGTCAGTGACTACGCTGGAACGGAACGTATTTTAGAGGTGTGTAAAAAAAAAATTATATTTTAACCCCTTCCTGACCATTAGTATTTTTTTTTTAACAATATGAAAAAAAAAAAAAATAAAAATTCTGCTGGTACTCCCCTAATAGCTTAGTTTATCTTTCTATAATGCATGCCCTGGGATTGTATTTTTTTGGGGGGATTTTGTTTTAAAAGGGTGCATCGAAAGAAAAATGACCCAAGGGACCAATTGCAAATAAGCCCGGGGTGTGGAGGGCGGCAAAGCCGAAAAACCCCAAAAATTTTTCCCAAACCCCCACTTGACCCCTATACATGGCGCATGTTTAATTTTAACTTTTTTTGTAGTTAAATTGGGAAATCAGGCGTTTATCACCCTTTGAACAATAATTTAAGCTATTAGGAAAAACAGACAATGACAAAACAAAAGGGGAAACAAAGTTTTGATCTTTTGGGAAAACTTTTTGGGTAGGGGTTTTAAGGGAAAAAACTGTTTTTTTGTTCCCAAACCAACCTTTCACCCAACCCTTGGGGTTTTGTAAAGAGACCCGGGATCAGATTTTGGTCAAATATGCTTGAACCGATTCAAGTCAGAAAGGGTTCAGGCATATTGAAAAAAAAAAGGGGGATTTTTCCCAAAAACTAAAAAAAAAAAAAATAAAAAAAACACTTTGGTTTTTTAGGAGAAAACTGTAAAAAAACAGATGCTTAAAAAACTTGCAAGTAAATTTTATGTATAAAATGGGTCAGAAGGGAAAATAAATACAATTAAAAGTAGCCTCATGTACAAAGCTGTAGTGGATGGTGAGATATGGAGCCTGAATGTCACAAGTTCAAACATTAATACCATTTTGCTTGTCAGTGTAAAATATATTTATTGGACATGACTTTAGGACACAAAAAAATTGAAAAATATGCAAAAAACGCAGGAAACATTTGTGGGAGCCCTGAATATGTTCTGAGAAATATAATTGCCTCCATCAGATCATGCATACATGCCCTCACATCTGATCTCATTATTTCCAGGCTAGAGAATGGCCTCTCTACACTAACTTGGGTTGGGGGCAAAACGATAACCAGAGGGGCAACATCTCTAACAATGTCAGGATATAAAGGAATTGCCTCAGCCACAGTCAGTTTTGATGAACGGTTAAACTCTTCTACTTCTTTGGAAACAGGTGAAAAATTTTGCCGAAATCTGTTTGCCATGGGAGCAAAATCTTTTCCCCTGGGGCAGCGCTTTGCCTGCTCCATGTCATCAATTACACTCCTCATGTGATGAGGCTGAAGATATGGGAGCAGTAGCACTGGCCGGAAACCCCAAATTTCCCCTTGCTCTTTGCACTGCATCGAACTAACTGGACCAACTTATTATATATTTTGGGAGTCGGAGTCGGTCCATTTTATGACAACTCCAACTCCTGCAAAATAGGCACCGACTCTGACTCCACGACTCCGACTCCACAGCCCTGCAAATAAGCAGATCTTTCCTGTGCAGACAATGAACCTGCAGGTAGCTGCTGGAGATGGTTAGCTCAGAAATCGAAAAAAACAACAAAATACTACAGCTACCAGTGATAATGGGCTACCATGAAGAAAGGTTACTAATATTATACATAGGTTATGTCTGGATACAGTATACACAGGGACGTAACTAGACATGGCAGGTCCCCGTAGCAAACTTTTTAATGGGGCCACCCCTTGGTCTGCAAAAAAAAACAAAAAAAAACTTATCACATGCTCTGTCAAGAATAACGGAAAAAATAGTGTACGCCAGACAAATGCCACACACGGCAGACACATCCCGCACACGCTACTCACACACCAGTCATACGCCAGACACATCCCACACACACCAGACACATCCCGCACACACTACTCGCATGCCAGTCATACGCCAGACACATCCTGCACACGCTACTCACACGCTAGTCATACCCCAGACACATCCAGACACATACCCCAGACACATATATATACACACACACATCACAGACACCAAGATACACATACAAACACAACACAGACACCAAGATACACATATACACACACACACACCACAGACACCAAGATACACATATACACACACACACACCACAGACACCAAGATATATATATATATATATATATATATATATATATATATATATATATATATATATATATACACACACACACACCCCAGACACAGAAACACATATACATACACACACATCACAGACACCAAGATACACATATATACACACACACACACATCACAGACACCAAGATACACATATACACACACACACACCAAAAACACAGACAACAAGATACACAGAAACACACACACACAACACAGACACCAAGAAACACATATACAGACACACACATAACAGACACCAAGATACACATATATATACACACACACACACACACACACACCACAGACACCAAGATATACCTATATATACTTCAAGTTTTTATTGTGGGAACCTCTTCACCCTGCACTGAATACTCGTCAGTTATGTAGATATTAAACACACACACATCACGGACACCATATATATATACACACACACACATCTCAGACACCAAGATACACACATATATATATATATATATATATATATATATAAATATATATATATATATATACACACACACACACACACACACACATCACAGACACCAAGATACACATATATATATATATATATAAACACACATACACACCACACACACACACATCTCAGACACCAAGATACACATATATATATACACACACACACACATCACAGACACCAAGATACACATATATATATACACACACACACATCACAGACACCAAGATACACACATATATATACACACACACACACACACACACCACAGACACCCCAAGACGGATCTACAAAATCGCACCGTGTGAAGGCACCCTAAGGCTATGTCTACACCGCACACAAAAGCAGTTGTGTTTTTCATTTTCTAAAAAAGCTGAAAAAACGATTGAAAAGATGCCTCATAGATTTTAATTCTAAAAAACGTTCTGTAGTCTCCACACCACTTTTTTTTTCTGCTCGTTTTTGCTGCTAGTTGTTTTTTGTAACATGTTGCAAAAAGCGACAGAGCAGGGCAGAAAATTTACTATTGAAGTTCATGTAAAGCGCCGGATGTTTTTTGGCACATTTTTTCCGGAAATCTACAGCAATTATAATGCTGTGCATTTCTGCCAAAAAACGCACCAAAAAAAAAAAAAAACGCAAAGCACGCCAGAAAATGTTTTTGAGCTGTTTTTAACAAGCACTGGACATTAAAAACTCAGTTTTCTGAACGGTTTTAAGTGAGTTTTTTGTCCAATGCCGTGTAGGACCTAGCCTATGGGTGCTTTCACACAGCGGAGTTTTGGTGCAGTTTTAACTGCGCTCCAATTAAACTGCATTATTACCAGCAAGCTTCTTTCACTTATATAAACTGTTTGGAAAGTGAGTAATCAATTAGGCCATGTCCCCACGGCACCGGTTTGCGGCCGGTTTTTCCGCTATGGAAAACCCATGTAGCAGTCCCCACTGCACGGGTTTTCCGCCCGGCAGTTTTTCAAACTGCCAGCGGCCCGAAAAACATTGTACATGTTTATTCTTCTGTCCAGTTTTCGGACAGAATATGAACATGTCAATGGGAAGGGGGAGGGCTTTTCTCCGCTCATCGCAGGAAAAAGCCGCCCCCCTGCGGCTGTGTACACGGCACAAAAACCGGACAAATACTGGTCGGTTAAACCGACCGGTATTTGTCCTGTGCCGTGGGGACGCGCCTTTAGTGTGTTTGTAATCCATAAGACTTCAAACACAGGAATTGATTATTTACTCGAAACACCTTTCTGAACAATTTAGGAGACTGAAAGAAGCTTGCTGGTAATAAAGACAGTTTAATTGGAGCGCAGTTAAAACTGCACCAAAACTGCGCTGTGTGAAAGCACCCTAAGGGTATGTTCACACGGCGTAATTTCGGCACACATTTCGCCACGTACTTGCGCTCTAATACGGGCGAGATGCGTGCCGAAATTACGGTAATCCATAGTTCTCATAGAGAACTATGGATTACGCCTCCTCTCCCCGCTCGTACAATACGATCGTATTGTACGCGCGGGGAGATAAGTGACATGTCAATTATTTGCGGCGAATACGCGCCGTGAGTAATGAATATCAATGCGCCCCCCCCCCCACGCTGCAGGAGTACGCACATATCAACGTGATCTCCCGAAAGACACAATGTACTGCGGCGCGTACATCATGTGAACATACCCTAAGACTGTGCAGGGACCCCAGCTGGATCCCAGCAGGATAGCAGCACCCAGCTGACAGACTGGTAATTAATGTCTAGGAGGAATAAAAGGCGAACCATATAACAAAGATTTAAGAAAAGATGCTCCAGAAATGCTATTTCACAGGGTACACAAGTATTTTCTTAAACAAGAAAACCACGGGTCCGCTTTAATGGTGCTCTACAAGGTGCCCTCTGTATTAAACAAGGTGCTTGCCTCCTGTAGCAGTTTAATTGGCCGTTTACACAGAGTTTTTGGATCTGATTTTGGATCCGTGATGGATCTGAAAATCACATCCAAAAGCAGAGCGCTGATCGGATCCCAAACGGATCCAACACGTATCCAACAAGCAGTTGGATGCAGCAGGATCGCACCCTGTAGTTTTAAATAGGGCTCCTGCTGCGTCTTTTGGATCAAGAATTGACGTCCGAAAGACGCAATGAGACACGCATTGGTGATCACTCATGTGAACGCCGATGCGCGTTTCATAGTAAAAGCAATGTAAATCACACTGCTCATTGTTAGATACATGATTGGGTCAATTTGGGGTCCAACAGATGGATCAAAACACGTATCTAAAAACGCATGTGCACACGGACTCAACACGCCGTGTGAACATACCCTAACATTTTCTGTGTACAACATGCTACTACAAGATTGAACAAATCAAATATATCAGAGTCCAGAGAACCACCAAGTATTTAGTGTATTGAACACTTATATGAACTGACCACATTCAATTTCTCCATTAGCAGGTGACTTATTACTGCAGCCATTAACAATGTAACAGAATTACAGAAAGATTCTAATATTTCATATTATCACCGCACATCCTATTACTCGGTATGAACCTCTTCTATAGATTGTTGTGTGTAGTCACAGCTACAAAGATGCCTTCCAAATGTGCCTAGCATTGTATACAAATTGAATGTCATTTCAGCTGACAAAAAGTCATGAGAATCACTTGGTAAGACCATCTGCCTGAAGAAAATGAACAAACGCTGAGCAATTAGACAGCAACCAGCAGTTCTCCCTTGCCGTTAGGCCCAGCGGAGAGATTCCGCCTCCATGTATCAATTAGCCGAAGCTTTTCTCTTCCATGCTAATGAGAACTACAGGGCTGCATATAGCAAATGCCTTTACTAAATCAATGTAGCTAATTTCCCCCCAACTGCTTAACAGTTTAACTTCCGGAATTGCCACTCGACTCATTTTCTAACCAATTCCATATCATTTTAAGATGTGTAGTGAATCTGACATTGGCAGCCTGGTAGTATTGTCCTGCTTTCTAGGCCCAGGCACTGTCATCCTAATAGAATATAGGCATTTCTGGCACAAATGTTAGAACACCAGTACTAAAGCCCATATGGCAGCATCCCTATACAATGTGACTGTATCGGACTTCAGCTGTGTAGGCCCTGGCTGAACATCATAGTTATACAGCTAACAAGGTTGAAAAAAGACACAGGTAGTGTCCTCTTTCACCTTTGTTGTTCAATATCGCCCTAGAACCATTGGCTCTACATCTAATTAATAGCGATGTTTTCAAGGGGATCAAGGTTGGATCCAAGGAGATTAAGGTCACGTGCTTTGCGGATGACATGCTCCTTTTCATGGACAACCCGGAACAACATTTGGAAAGAGTGCTGAGCGAGATGGAAAAATTTGGAGAGTTTTCAGGATTCAAAATTAATAAAGAAAAATGCCAATTGCTACCGTTAGGATCAACAAAGAATCTACATAAGCGGGTAACAGTGGTGGATACCCTGACATATCTAGGGATAAGGTTAGGTTCGAAGGGGACCCTGACCTACCAATTAAATTATCCCCCGCTGATAGCCAAATTTCTGAAGGAACTAGACAGATGGAAGGATTTACCCCTGTCCATAATGGGTAGAATTCAGCTGATTAAAATGGTGAGCTTTGCGAGATTACTTTATCCTCTCCAGAATCTGCCGCTCCTCCTTAGGCACACAGATACTAACTTGCTCCGAAGGGCGTTTATGAAATTCATTTGGAAGGGTAAGTGTTCCCGTATCAGCTATCCTAAATTGAGTATGGGGAGGGCCCAGGGAGGGGCACAATTACCAAATATCCGTTTATACAATTTGTCTGCTATGTGGAGACATGTTAGAGATTGGCTGTTGGATACAAGTTACTTCTCCAATACGGATCTGGAAACCCAGTTGGCCAAACCTGAGAGCTTAGTGGCTCTGCTTCACTCACCTGTAAGATTACATTCTAGAGAAATCAGACAAAGTGTGCTCCTGAGGGACACACTAGCAACTTGGCGTCATGTCAGAAAGCTGTATAGGAGACCAATGTACATATCTGGTTTTTTAACCTCTGTGGGAGATGCCCTCTTTTCTTCCGGGGAGAGATAACAAATTATTTCATAAATGGCGTCAGAAGGGGATCAGGACGCTGGGGGATATTCTATCTTCTCCTAGTGGATCGCGCCTTAGCTGGCAGGGAGTGGAAGATAAATTTCACTTAGGATTAACCAAGTATTCCAATACAAGCAAATTGAGAGTTTCTGTAGAGCTAGTGTCACACACTTACAGTCGCTAGGGGAAACGGAGGAATTCTTGGTTCTATGCAAAGGGGGGAGAACTAGAGGCTCCCTGTCGAACATCTACTTTAATCCCACGGAAAAAAACAACCGGGGTCCCCTGGTGAGTTTTATTCAAAGGGGTTTGGGGAAAGACAAATTCAAGAAGCAGATTTAACGTCCCCAAAATACTCAAAAAGGGGTTTTCAATTGGGTTTAGAAGGGAGTGATAAAAAGAAACCCTGGGGGGGAGATAGGTTTTTGGCTGGGTCATAGGGGGAATATATCCTTTAACCCCTTAACGACCGCCCACCGTTTTTGACGCGGCCCTTTCAGGTCGTACGGGCCCGCCCGCACGTCTTTAGAAATCGAGCAGACCCTTTGGGGTTTTGGGGGCGCCCGGGCCCGCAATTGGGGGCTGGATCGGGGGGGGGGGTTTTGCTACAACAGCCCTGATCCCAGGCATGTCCCCGCAGGCATCGGGGGACGGCGGAAACCCCGCAACCCGAAAGCTTTAAAAAACCCCTTTTAATTTCGGCGGGGCGTTACCCCCAGCCAATCAAAGGGGCCCCTGGGTCTGTCGGGTGATCCCAACAAACCCCGGGGACCCCACAAGCTCCCGGGACCGGGGCTCAGATACTCGGGGGCCTAGCCCTGGGGCCCCCGAGCGGTCCCCGTGGGAAGAACCAGTGAAAAAGGACCAACTGTGTGCTGTCCCCAAAATCACTGGGCCTTTTCAGACTGACACAATTAAACATGTAATTTGCATATATGAATAAGCTTAAAAAATTTAGTAAGTTAAAAAAAAAATTAAAAAAAAAGAAAACCTTTTTCCCTTCCCTGGGGGTAAAAAAAAAAGTCAAAAAACCCCCTAAAAAAGTGTTAAAAAAAGAATAAAAAAAAAAAAAATAAAATAAAAAAAAAATTTAATTTTAAAAAAAATTGTGCATAAAATTTTCACACACAAAAAAACCTACCCCATATTTGGTATCCACCGACCATAATAATATTAGAATTAATCTAATAAGTTATTTTCGTGTGAAAAGTGAATGGGGGTAAAAAAAAAAAAAAGTAAAAAAAAAAAATTTTTTTTACAATTTTTTTTTAAAAAAAACTGCAATTTTCAAAAATGAACTTAAACTATTCCCCCCCTAAAGTAAAAACTCGCCAAAAAAAACGAGGCCCCCATCCAAAATGCGTCCCTTGAAAAAATAAAAAATTACAACGTTTTTAAAAAAGCAAAGAGGGAAAAAAGAAAAAAAAAGTTCTGGTCATTAACTACTTTTTTAGGCTTCGTCTTTAAAGGGGTTTTAAAATTAAAAAGGCTTGGGGGGCCCTTTTGAATTTTTTTGCAGGCATCCCGAAGTGGACCTAGAACGACTAATTTTTTTTCCATTGCCCTTGGCCCCTTTTCCAGTAGTTTTTTTGGGTTTTTTTGGCTCAGTTCAAGGTTTAAAATAAAAAAAGACGTGGAATCATTCGTCTCTTTGGAACCCCCAGGGTTTTCTTTTTTTCCCCTTTGTTAGTAAGCCAAAACCCCCCGCGAAGGGGAAAAAGAAAACTTTATCACATGGGAGGGGGGAAACAAGTGAAAAAAACGCTGGCAGCAAAAAAAAAAGCCCGCTGAGGGACTGGCGGGCCCTTTTTTGCCCCAGTCATTCCCAAAATGGGGCCCCTTTTGGGAAAAAAACCTTTTTTTCCCGGAAAAGAAAAAAAAAAGGCAAAAAGAACAAAGACAGGACTCTAAAAGTTTTCCCGAAGAAAAGGAGAGTCTTTTTCTCCAATAATTAAACAACTCCAAAAAAATAAACCCCGCCATTCTCAACCTGTTTCAGTATAACCCCAATAAATTTTGAGAAAGAGGAAGGAACAGTGCACAGAGGTTTGATACTAGCAAAGTTTTATTTTTGGGAGTTGGGGTGGTTTGACGGGGGGTTGGGAGAATATCAAAATTTGTTTAAAAAAAAAAAAAAAACCACAGGGAAGTGAAATCCCAACCCTTTTAAATCAAATGCTTGTTTCCCTAAAAGCAAAAAACCCCAAGTGGGAGTGGGGATGCCCAAATTGGGCCCCAAGGAGACCTGAGGAAATACCTGGGAAAACTATATTTTTCAAGAAAACCATTTTGAACCTTGTACTTATTTAAAGAATCAACCATCATAACCTCCTATGGGAGAAAGTTACCCTCCCATCTAACAATTTAAAAAATCCTCACTAAAAATTTTATGATATAAAACTTTTTATATTTTAAAAGGCCCCGTTCACCACGGCTTATTTCCGACCGGATTTGCCGGATCGGATTGAAAAGGGTCGTCAACCGTCGGCAAATCCTTCCCCAAAAAAAGTCACCCGCCTATTTTCTAAATTTATTTCCAAAAGAAAAAACCCCTCGTTTCCCCAACACGCAAAACCCTTCCGATTGGGCCCCCGGGGGGATTGACCGACCCGGGAAAACCGGACGGGAAAAAAAATTTAAAATTTCCCAAATTTTTTCCGGACGGATTTACGCCCCCCTACCCAAAGATTGTAAAATTTTGGGGAAACCCCCGGAAATCAGTTACAAATACGGCCACACTTTGTGGGACTTATTTGCAACGATTTCAACGATTTCCCGAAAAAGTAAATTTACATCGGAAATTCCCTTTTTAAAAAACGTTCTGAAAAAAGCCCTTGGGAAAGAAAGGGCCCAAAGGGGGCTCAAAAACCCCGGGTTTCTTTTTTTGGGCAAAAATCTTTCCAAAAAAAAAGTCAATTTTGCAATATGTGTCCCCTTAAAAAGTATCCCAAAACCTATTCCCAGTATTTCCCCCCTTGGTTTTGGGGTTAACAGTCCTCAGGGCCTATAGCTTTCAGACCGTTCGATTCCCCCTTTTAAAAGGCCCGGGCCCGTGCCAAATTGCAAAAAGCTACAGACCTGGGTGTCCCCCAGCAGCCTTTTACTGCAGGCCAATAAAACCAGTAAACCCTGCCCCTGAATTCCCCCAAAAAAAACCCGAGAAAACAGGACTAATTAAAAATGGAAACAAGAAATTTAGAAAACCCCTTTTAAAAACACAGTCTATTGAGGTTTTTCAGCCCTGGGTTAAAAAAACTCATTCCAAGAAAATTTTTGTTAAAAATGGTACCCTCGGGGGCTTAATTAAATTTTGGTTTAAAGAAGGCAAGTTTTAGCAGGAAAAAAAAAAAGAACACCCAAAATATTTTTTCCCTAAGGGTTTAAAAATAAATTGAAAAACAAAAAATTTTCCCAAACCCCAAAAATCCATTTTTATAAACATTAAAAAAAGACAAAAATTTATTGTCCCCTAATCAGCAAATTTTTAAATGCAACCGTCAAGTGCTAAACACGGCTCAGCAAGAGGACTGCCACTTGAAAATACTTTTAGCATATTTTTTTCTGACTAAAGTAAAAGGTCTTTGATTTTGGGCCCTTTTAAATCAAAAACCCCCACAAAAATTAAAATACTGTCGGAAATCCAACGTTATTCTGACTTTGCTGCACCGCCATTTTTCTGTGCAAATAAATGCGGTCAATTTTTGGGTTTCCCCCGGGGCCCCCAGTCCCCGGGCTTGCTCTGGGTCCGACAGGTTTTCGACGGGAAAAATGAACATGGACGGGCCCTTTGGGTTTAGTAGAAACCCCTGCTGTGTAGACTACAGCACAGATTTTCTAATGGGAAGGGCCCAAAAGTTTTCAGAAAGCCATGAAACAAGAATTTAAAAGGTTCCCAAATTTGCACGCGCAAAGATTAAAATGAATTAACCAGCTGGAGTGGGCATTACCCCATTTTTGGATCTTTTGCCAACAAGTTTCTACAAGCACTCTGATGCCAAAACAAACACTGGGTTCAAAGACATTTTTTTTCCCCGTCCCCCAAAGCAATTGAAAAACCTAAATTGATAAGTTTTGAAGGAGCCCGAGTACCAAAACTTGACTTTAACTGTTCAAATTTAAAAAATTGTAAAATTGTTTAAATTTAAAACCCCCTTTAAAGGGGTTGTCCCCAAAAACAACCCGATTCTTCCAAGGTTTTTTTTTGAAAACCCGGGGGGTTTTAAATGGTTTTTTTCTGCAGTAAAACCAGGGCTGTAACTAAAGCAACCCGTAAAAGGCAGCCTATCAAGGGAAAAACAAAACAGGTCTGAAACCTAATAACCTGAGGGGGCGATGACCCATAAAAAGGGGAAAATTTTCAGAAAAGGTAGGATAAAGGTTTTAAAGGGCAAATAATTTTCAAATCTTTAACATAAAAAACAATCCCTTTTAAATTTAACAACCCCTTAAAAAACCTTTTTTTTTTTCCCAACTCAAAAACCCAAGTTTTTATAAACCCGCTTGGAAAAGCCAAACCACTCATTTTACCTAAACAACGGGGGCGCCCCCCTCTGTAAAAAATGGGCCACACACCCCAAAATGTAACCAAAAAATTCAATATAATTTTATATATATATATATTATATATATATAAATAAATTTTTTATATAAATATATAAAATATAACACAAAAAAAAAAGGGGGTTAAGTGCTTTTTATAAACAACTGATACTTTTTAAATTTTTCCCCCGCAAACTGCCCCGGAACTAAGGGGCCCCTTTTAAGAAAACGTCTAAAGGCCAAAACTACTTTGTTGCCCAAGCAAAACCCAAACAGTTTCTCCCCTTTCATTTTATAAGTCTCTGGAAAAAAAAAAAGGGGCCTCTGATTGGTTGCTATTGGGGGAAAAAAGAAAGTCTTAGACCGAGACGTTTTTCATACATTTGGCCCAAAATTTTCCCAGCAAAGCAGTGTCTGCTCCGTCCCCGTTTAAAAAAAAAAAAAAAAAAAAAAGGGCCCCCCCCCCAAAAATAATGGGCTAAAAAAAAGATCTGAATACAGGCAAAACTATATTTTGTCAAGAGTGTCAATGCCTCTTTTGATGCATCCTTGATTTTTTAAAAGCCATTTCCGAAGGAACCACAAACGTACAAAGGACAAAAACGCCACGAAGCCCAAATGCAAAATTTAAACAGAGAACTCAGCATTGGAAACTTTTTTTTTCCATATCTGATTTTTTCTGTTTTCTGGTGGGAACTTTACAACAAAATTAAATCAACCTTTTAAAAGGGGGTTTTCTCACTTTAAAAGATTGCTTTTTATGTTAAAGATCTTGCAAAAACAAGTCACTTTATTATATGTGTCCATTAACAGTATCCTTCCTATTCTGAGATCTCCCCTCTTGTATGGGCTGCATCAGCTACTCAGGTCGCTATAGCTACAGACCTGTTCAATCTCTCATGATGGGCTACAAGCACTGGTTGCTATAGCTGCAGACCTGGCTTCTACTGCAGCTTAGTAGAAGTCAGTAAACACACCCCTGAATTCAAAATGAAACCAAGAAAACAGGACTGAGGTAAGATGAATCAATGTAGTGAGACAACCCCTTTAACATAGTATGGGGAGCATCGTAAAAAAGGAAGTGGTTTCTCCGAAATGTGGACACATCTGGCACTAAAAGAAGCATCTGAAGCTTAGGGACATCCTGCCAATGTGTCCCCGCCTTTAGCCGCTGTGGATAATATTTTCCACTATCTTTGAGCAATGTGTTCCTTTTCTAATATGAGAAACTAAGATCTATAAATCAACCTCTATAAATCAACCAGCAATGGGTTTAACCGATTTCTAAATTCTATGGATTTACAAAACCTGAATAAGCAGCCAACTAGACATGAACAAATAATGAGAACGATATTGTACTGCTTCAATCTTATCAATCTGATCATCCCTATCAAATGCCAAGATGATTCATCACCAAGTGTCAGAATGAATGCAGCTTCTGCACATTCACCACGGCAAAAGAAAATAGCACTTTTAAGACTTCATTCTCCGTTATGTGAATTACACATTTTCCACATAAAGAACTACATCTGCACTTTATGAGATATGACTTGGCAAAACTGCTTGACTTTCCAGGTAGTTCTAAGCAATATAAACACCATTACTAAAAATCACTTTATGGGCTTCATTGGTTTTATAGATTACACATTTATACAGGCTTTATATAATCATCTAATTCATGTCACATTTTGATATGTTATTTCACGGCAATACACACCCTCATATACTCCAAAATCTATCTATCTAGTTATCAATTTTGGACATAATTTACAATGGAAGCTCCGAAACGCTGAGGCAAATGTGAACCAGGCATAAATGTAATAACGCTGGTTGACTTAAAGGGGTTGTCTCACTTCAAAGATTAGCTTTCAAAATGTAGGGAACACTAAATGAAGACGTTTTCCAAATATATTGCTTTATTCATCTTTTTTGTTAAGGAGCTACAAGTGATTTTATCACCTTCCGAGGGCTTTCTAGTTTTCCAAGTGACCGACCTGTTTACTCCTTCTACCCTGCTGTTTGTTCTATCTGATAGCAGGGAGTGATGTCATCACACAGGTTGCGGCCGGCAGTGAGAGCTTGTGTGTTATCTGATCTTTCAGACAAAAGACAGTAATTTCTACTGTTTTTAGCTCAGAAGCTTCTACCAGACCTCAGAGAAGGTAATTTATTTAAGCTAGACTAATAAAGAGAGAAGTCTGAATACACGGAGCTCATATGCTAATTACATACAGCTTGACCAGGAAGTGACAGAGCAAAGCAGCATTATTTCATTCATGCATCCTATGAAACTTTGAGATGAAACAACCCCTTTAAAGCGGTTTTACCACAAAGGCATTTCATGCCTGGTTTGTCCTGTTCAGCTTAGGATAGGTGGTGTCTGAGCATGTACGGCCAGGACTTAGAAGTCACTGGTCGTATCCTCTGGAGATGAGCTCTACACCATGGATCAGTAAGGGAGCAGCTTAAACAAAAATATACAGAATTTGTAATAATGATGAATGGTGAAAATATTTATTATTTAATTTTCAAGCTTCCCACGTCAATTTTATTTTGTGGTAAAACCCCTTTATGACTACAAACAGAACTAAGCAGGGCAGTCAACCAGAGGTCACATGCTAAAATTAAACCAAATGTGTATCAACTAAAAAACTAGATGGACAGGTGGCAAGGCAGAGGATGGTTAAAGGGGTTGTCTCGCTACATTGATTCGTCCCGTTTTCTTGGTTTCATTTTGAATTCAGGGGAGTGTTTACAGACTTCCACTAGGCTGCAGTAGAAGCCAGGTCTGTAGCTATAGCGACCTGAGGAGCTGATAGCCCCTCTTGTATGGGCTGTATCTCAGAATAGGTAGGATACTGTTAATGGACACATATTGCAAACTGACTTGTTTTTGCAAGATCTTAAATATAAAAGCAATCCTTGTAGCGAGACAACCCCTTTAAGAACAAGATTGATGGTGACACCACAAGTTAGTTGAATCTTAAAGCTAGACATTAAGAGCTAACTTTCCATGAATTTTATCCTAAACCTGTCCCTGACATCTGACATTAAGAACCATCTAAACGAATTCTATCCCTAAAACTAACCCTGAAGCTATGCCTATGAGAATTTAAAGTTTAATCTCCTCCACCTCCATCTCTGGCAGCATTTTTGTCTGACTTTCAAGGTGAATACATTTAAACCAGTTTATTTCTTTACATTCTCTTTTGTTTTACTGTATACAGTAAATTTACACAGTGTCCTTTTTTTCCTTAAACATGTAAAAAAAATTGTGGTGGTTTTGGGACGTGTGGAACAGATTGATGACATTTCAATTCATTTATACGGGAAAATTGGCTTTGTCATAAGAGCAGTTTGAGTTAAGAGCAAGGTCACAGAAGGAATTAAATTCTTATCTCAAGGTCCCACTGTATTTTACTTTGTGATCTGGGCTGATTTGTGATCTTCTAAATGCAGAGCGATAATGTCACATCGATGCCACAATACAGATATAATGCAGTAAGAAGGATGACAGCTCAGGTACCATCCCAACTGTGATGCATTTAGTGAGCTTGTATTAGAAAGGTAATGCACACAGTGATGTCACAGCATACCAAAATTGTCAGATTCATAGCCCTTGGGAGGAGGAAGCCTTCCCAACTACCTTAGCGATGGAAGAAAAAGATTATGGCAGGCCATGAACAGCACACAAGATAGCAGTAGAGCCCTAACAACTATTCAGATTCGTTTGAATGGGGTTGTAACATCATTTATAGGCAGATCTCAACCAATGGGGATGGAGCTTTGCATCTAAGGGGTTTTGCACTCTGGAGGTCATCACTTGGATGTGGTAAGTATCCAGACCCGTGTGAGTGGCCTATTTAAGTGACATGTTTATAGTGTGGTCATATTTTATCAGTGTGTGTCTTAGGGTATGTTCCCACGACATAATTGCGGCGCGTACTACGCCGGGTGTTTTGGGAGTCGCAGTGATTAGTACGTATTCCCAAAGCACGGGTGGGCGTATTCCCAAAGCACGGGCAGGCCATTAACATGCATTAGTCACACCGCCTAATCGCCCTGAATAACCAACATTTCACTTATCTCCCGCACGTACAATACGATCGTATTGTACACGCGGGGGGACGAGGCGTAATCCATAGTTCTCTATGAGCGCTATGGATTACCATAATTGCGGCGCGCATCTCGCCACATATTAAGCGCAACACGCGGCGAAATACGCCTGAAAATAAGCCGTGTGAACATACCCTTATGTGCACGTGTGTGATGTATTAAAAATATGCTCTGTGCTTGTCTGGTGTGTGCTGGGTACTTCTGTGTTCATTTGTGTGCTATGTGTATTTGTTGTATGAGGCTTGTCACTTAAAGGACTAAGGCCAAATATACAGGAGGCTTTTGCTCTCAGTGTCCCTGGATAATGCACACAGTGATATCACAGCACAGTAATAAAGCAAATAATATTATCACAGCACAATAGTGATGTCAGAATACAATTACAAAACTTACGCCACGGTATAAAAATAATACCAAAATGTCCTTGTCTTGTTTTTCCATTAATTTTCCACTCTAACATGCCCTCTTTCATAAGTACCATTAAGCTCACTTCTAAATAGAGCTAGGACCATGTAGCAGCAGCTGTTATCCTAGTTAACCTGATAACTACATCCATGTGCATAAGGTAATCAGCAAATATTAATTGAAGAGAATCTCAGGAACAATAAGGCTATGTTCACACGGCTTATTTTGGGACGGATTTCAGTCCGTATTGCGCGCCGTACTGCGCTCAAATACGGACTGAAATCCGTCCCATTCATTCCGGTAATCCACAGTTCTCATAGAGAACTATGGATTCCGTCTCCTCTCCCCGCTTGCGAAATACGGTGAGCGGGGAGAAAGTGACATGCACATTATCCCGGCGGGATACGCGCCGTGGATAATGAAAGTCTATGGGGCCAGCAAGCAATTACGGCATGAATAAGCCGTGTGCACATAGCCTAAGGGTGCTTTCACACGGAGCGTTTTTTGGTGCGTCTTTAGATGCGGTACATTTCTGCACAAAATCGCATCCAACAATGCATAAAAAAATGCACCAAAAAAAGCTCCGTGTAAAAGCACCCTTAGGGGCCGTTTACACGGCACAGGACAAATACCGGTCGGTTTATCGAACCGGTATTTGCACTGTTTTCGTGCCGTGCACACGGCCACAGGGGGTCGGCTTTTCTCCGCGATTAGTGGAGAAATGCCCTCCACCTTCACATAGACATGTTCTTCTGCTGCCCAAAAACCGGACGAAAGAATGAACATGTTCTATGTCTTCCGGGCCGCCGGCAGTCTGAAAAAACGTTGGCGGGGAAAACCCGTGCAGTGGGGACTGCTGCGCGGGTTTTCTATAGAGGCCCGTGTTAAAAGTTTTCACCCGGTTTTCAAAACCGAAAACCGTCAGACTGGATGAAAACCTGTGCAGTGGGGACAAGGCCTTAGTAAAGTGCAATGATAAAAAATAGACAAAAAAACATGAGAAGCCAGTATGTCCTCTGCTACTATAACAAAAACAAATTGTAATTAAATACAATAAAATGATATACACCATAAAAATCGCAGGTATTAAACACACTAAAATAGAATACTGCCCTGGACAAATACCAGAGGTTAAAAGTATAAGCAGATAAGTAAATACTCCGCAAAATATCTTAAAAAAAAAATCAACTAGTGGAACCCTGCAACGCTGATGCCCATTCAACTTCTGCCTTGACATAGGGTGCGGAGGTTAACTTAGCATTGGGCCTTTATCTTTTTGCCTTTCTACAGATTTGAAATATCTTTAGCTACTATTAAACCAGATTAGTGTAACCATCCAATATTGTCTTTACAGAATAGGCTTCTCCAAATCAGAGACTTCCCTGAAAACTCCTAAAGAAACACAGCGCAATAAAATCGAGACCAATGTTCCCAGTGCTGCGGTGACTGAGACATGGAAATGAGAACACTCTGGTAGTTTCTCTAAACTTCTGTGCCAGAACAGATTTTATGGGTTTGTCAGGAGGATTGCTTTTCCGAAAAGGCTGCTTTGTCTTCACTGTGCTTTGTAAGCTGCGCTGTGTTTATCATCATGTTAACGGTTGGTAATTACCCTCAATGGGTCTAGCAGAGTCATGCCATGCATTACGGGACATCATGACGGTAGCAGTCTCCACTGTGAAACACAAGAGGCTCTTATTTTCCCCTTTTATAGTAAGAACCAAACAGTACATTACTTTTTCCAGTCCAAATTCCAGCTCAGCAGTATCTTGGAGTTTAGCTTGTCATGAGCAATATAAATGCCTCTACCAGAATGAACCTTTGCTTTACTAATGTATCCCTTGCCTGTCTTACAACTTTTTAGTATTTTAGTTAATTACTACGATGTACCCTGTTTACCCGAAAATAAGACACCCCCAAAAATAAGACATAGTTCATTTTTTTATGCAATTCAGAGTTTGGCTGTTTTATACTGATGTTTGTGATGAAATCACTACAGTATATTAATACATGTTGATGTTTTGTTCAACAATAAATGTGAATTATTGTTCATAGAAAAAAAAACATCCCCTAAAAAGAAGTCTTAGCTTGTCTTTAGGAGCAAAAATTAATATAAGACACTGTCTTATTTTTGGGGAAACAGGGTATATGTACACCAAGCAGCCATAACAGTAAAACCAATGACAGCTGAAGTATACACTATTGATTATCTTGTGACAATGGCATCTGTCAAGGGGGTGGGATATATTAGGCAACAGGAAAAATTAGCAAGCGTAAGGATATGAGCAACTATGACAGGGGCCAAACTGTGACTGGAGCAGGTAGAAAACTAGGTCTGACTATCTCAAAAATTGCAGATCTCATGGAGTGTTTCCAGTACACAGTGGTTCGTACCTACGAAAAGTGGTGCATGCAGCAAAAATGGTGACAAGGTCATGGCCACCAATGCTCATTAACATATGTGGGGCTCATAGGCTTGCCGTTTTAGTACGATCCCTCAAAAAAGTTACTGTTGCACAGGGCATTGGAACTGAATCATGGAGCAATGTAAGGGGTGTCCATGTCTGATGATTCATGACTTCCTCTACATCATGTGAATGTCCAAGTGCAAATGTGTAGCCTACCTAAGGAATATATAGCACCAGGATTCACTAAGTCAATACTGCACAATATACGGCCTGAAGAGAACAAGGCAATCCAGCGGAGGCAGTGTGATGCAACCTTGGGTCCTGGCAATTATGTGGATGTTACTTTGACACACACCACCTACCTAAACACTGGTGCAGAACAAGTACACCCCTTCATGACACTCGTATTCTGAAATGACAGTGGTTCCTTTCAGTGGGATTATGCACTCTGCCACTGCCACACTGCAAAAAATTGTTCAAAAATGGTTTGAGAAACATTCAAAAGTTTAAGTCGTTGATTTGGTCTTCAAAATCCCAAAATGCCGTCGGAAATCCAATGGCATTTTACAATCACCGTGTCACAGTTTTTGCAGCGGTTTTGTGTTCAGTTCTCAGATTTTGGATGTACTTCTCATCAGTCATTTAGGACAACATTGGATCATACAGAGATCCACACTGAACCGCTGGAGTGAGTTTGCTGCACTGAAAGTAAAGGGGCTGAATAATTTTGCACGCCCCACTTTTCAGTTTTTACAAAAGTTTAAAATATCCAATAAATTTCGTTCCACTTCGCAATTGTGTCCCACTTGTTGTTGATTCTTCACAAAAAATTAAAATGTTATATCTTTATGTTTGAAGCCTGAAATGTGGCAAAAGGTTGAAAAGTTCAAGGGGACCGAATACTTTCGCAAGGCACTGTACTTCACTATAACTCTGGATATATTCCTTAAGGGGTGCAGTTTCCCAAATGAGCTCTTTTTAGCGGTGTCTATTAAGTTTTAACACCTTAGGGTGCTCGCATACGTGAGATGGTACCTAAAATATATCCTAATGAAAATGTGATCCTTCTATTCTGAGGCGTGTGGATGAGCCAAATAGCGCAACAGGGTCATATATGGAATATCTCTAAAAAGGCAGAATCAGGGGAATCAACATTGATTTGCGTTTCTCCGTTCATAAATACTATTCTTGAGTATAAAATATATTTAACTTGAATATCTGCAATAAAAATGTAATTTAAAAATGTCACCTCCATTTTGCTTTAATTTCTGTGAAACACCTAAAGGATTAACAAACTTCCTGTATGAAATTTTTAATACTTTAAGGTGTGTAGTTTCTTATATGGAGTCATTTATGGATGTAACTAACAGAAAGGCCCCTCAAAGCCACATCAGAACTGGACTGATCCCTAAAAAAAAAATCTGTATTGCAAATTTTCTTGAAAATGTTAAAATTTGCTACTAAATTTGAAAGCTCCGAAATGTCCTAAAATGTTGTTTAAAAAATGATGCCAACATAACGTAGACTTATATTAGAAGTTCATTATGTACTATTTTGGTATGACTATTTGTTTGACACGCAGAAATTTGTAAACTTTGAAAATGGCAAATTTTTCCAACATTTTGAAATTTTTGACAAATAAACAAAGATTGTATCAACCAAGATTATTTGATAATTTAAAGCACAATATGTCACGAGAAAACAATCTCACAATCCCATGGATAGGTAAAAGTATTAAAAAGTTATTCTCAGATAAAGTGACGTATGTCAGATTTGAAAAATAGGGCTTGGTAATTAAGTCCAAAACAGGCTTTATTTAAATTTCTCTCAGTGCCCGTCCTAGGGAGAAGGCATATAACACAGAGGTGGTCAGCAACCTAGAAAACCATCTGTAAACAAGCAGGATAGAAAACCTGCTGCATCTTTGAAATGAAGAAAACAGAAATATATTTAGTAATAAAAATTATTTACCTTTGCTTACATGTTTAAATGTAACTAATAAGAGATGAGAAAACCCCTTTAAGTCCCCAGTATGGTCAGCAGTGAAATCTGCATGTAACATTAGTGACACCAGTATGTGTAATTATTATGCTGCTGATCCAATGTTCCAACCTGGCCTACAATGTAGGATGCTATCACTATTGATGGAAATAATTGCAGTAGTACGTGTAACAGTAATTAGTGACTTCATCTACAGTATTAATTAGCATACATTTTCTACAACACGGGGCTGGGACTAGTTGGGGTATTCTGGTGACCTCTCTGTACTTTCTGGCTATGGCTGTAGAAAAGAATTTTAAATAAAGATGTAGTACATAATTGGTCTTTAATTGAGTTTGGTTATCAAGCTGGAGATAGGCTGGCCATGATATTTGATGGCTTTTTATGGAAATCATTCTTGCATTTTAACCTATCTGGAGCAACTGTCCTGACTTTTAATCTTAAATGACACAATCATTTGAATTTGGGGATATATTATTGGTCTTCTATATTTAGTGTGTATGTATATTTGCTGAACAGTATGGCCAGATTTTCCAAACTTTTTGAGACTGTACATTGTACTCAATCTACTCCGTTTTTTTTTTATTTGGTAAGAGTCTTTATTTACCTGTACCTACATTATTGAAGCTAATCAATGAAATGGGAAACAAAAAAAAAAAGGGGGGGTGGAGGGGCAAAGGAAGGGGAAAGGAAAAGCGGGCGCCTTCATTTTTGATACTGATCAGTCTGTGCCACTGGTGGCTCATCTTCATACACGAGCCATCTTACAACAATCACTATACTGTGGTTCCTTGCGTTACAATGGTCTCAGGATGCAATATTTTCACCATACAATGGTCTTTCCTGGGACATTGTATCTTGAAACCACACTCACCATACAATGTCACAGACACTGCTGATCTGCGGCTCATGTGATTGATGGAAGATCCAACCAATTATCATGAACATTTTACTTGTAAAACCTCTGTATTAGTGAGGTGCATGCAGTGATTGGCGGTCTATAGCGCCTCTCTACAGTACAGTGCGGTACTACATGTCCTGTTCTGCTCTTTACATGTGCCAGGTTGAGCAGCTCCTTTGGGCACCAGGTGAGAGCCCTACTTTCTTATTTTTTTGTACACTATATAAAGTACATAACTCAGAGAACCTTCTAACCTCAGCATAGAAAGTGATTTCCATCAGCACTTTCTTACAATTATATGTAAGGACTTACTTTATCTGGATTATCTGTTACATTTTTTTACTCTTCATTTTGAATTATGCCGGGTGACATTTTGGGGCTTCAGAACCAATTATCAGTTTTCCATAGAGTTATGATTTCAACCTACAATAGTGGTCCCAGAACCAATTAAAGGGAATGTGTCATCAAAAAATGACTTTGTTTAACTCACATTTTTATGTTAAACACATTTTGTAGGAATTTTTGGTTACTTTTTTTTAATTTTCCATATAACTTTCAATATTTTTTTTAATAATTCTTAAGTCCTGCAGTTTTCACTTTGGCCACTAGGCCTAATAATCGTCTGACACTTCCTGTTCAGAGAGCTTTTCAGCAGTAGTCTGCTCATTATCAGTAAATGCAGGGTCAAACTGAAAGGAGACACCAATGTGTACAGATAACACAGAATCCACCAGTCACAAGAGAAGATGTCACAGCTCCCCCTCTCCCCTCCCTTCACAGTAGATACTCTCCTATAGACGTCTATGGGACAGAATCTGTCTTAAGAATCCTATGTGCATGAAGCTGCTGTAAAGTATCTCTCTGACTGATGTTAAAGCAGTGCAAGCAAGAATGTCTTCCCCACAATCATATACAGACGGCCGAATAGAGAAATCTACAATCAGGAAATGAAAACGACTGAGAGAAAAAGAATATGGATCAGGGGCTTGATTTAATAAGTAAAAAAAAAATTGGTGACATATTCCCTTTAATATTGTATGTTGAGCGACAACTGTATACAGTAGTAGTAGATTGAAAATCAAAGTCAGTTCCCATTAAGAAAACTTTAACATGCTGTCTTCTACTTGATAGAACAGAAACGGCGCAAACACCAAACCAGTAAACCATGTGATCTCAAACCTTTTCCGCTCAGGCCGTACATATCAAGCTCTGACAAACCCTAAAAAGTTGCAACCACTAATAATACCTTAAGGGAATTGTCATCACGAGGCCTCATTTGAGTGGCTAACCAGCAGCACATGGGTGTACTGTCAGTAATCAGAGTGGGGAGGAGATTTATCTAGAAAAGTCTTAAGCAGGGAAGCAAGATAGATAGATACTCTGGGTACTAGACAACCACATGGATTAAACGTACGTCGGGATCTTATGTATCAATACTGAGGAGCATACGTTTTTTTTATTTCGGGTATATATATAAAATACATTTAGATTAGGTTATTTATGTAGTCCAAAGTAGAATAACATTTATATTATATGTTCACTTATTTTACTATTTGATTTAGTCTTGTGAATTTTTGATAGTACATGTTTTTATTGGGTAGATTTGGCATATATTTGAAGGGGTTAAATGGAATAGGGAAGACCTTGTTCACGCCCCTCTCTATTCAAGCTCTATTTAAACCAGGTATGATGTGAGATGGTTGACCTGGAATAAGACTTTACAGCCGAAACGCGTTGGTTGCTTGATTTTTATGCACGTGTCTAAGCATATTTTTTTTTTAAAAGGATGCAATAAAAGTTATATTTTTTAATGAGCATCTGTGCTGCTTGCTTGGCTGGAGAGTGCTGGATGTTTCTACTGATACTGTCAGTAATGTTATATGTCTCCAATAGGTGAACACCCTACAAAACTTTTCTAATAATACAGTTGTCATTCCGTATTACTAAAAATATTTTGTAGTGTACTCACCAGACTGACATTTCATCCTACCACAAATTAGCCTGGTGAATATACTGTAATACATCGTATGAATCGACTTGTTTTATGTGACCATTCAGTTGTAAACTAGCTTGGTAAATATCATGGCAATCTGATTGTTATCGGACATGAGCAAGTAACAAAAAAACAAACCGGCTAAATACTATCATAAATTGAAAATTATTTTATGATCATATCATCCAATCACAAGCTAACCTACTAAACACAATACATCATAGGCTGCACTATGACATTGCCACCTACAAAGTACCCTGAAGAATATAATGTCATGTATCATCATAGCGCTGAATACAATACTTACAGGACCACATTACTGTACAGGGCATCGCTATCCAGTTTCAAAATGAAAATTGGAAGGAAAAAAAAAAAAGTCATGGCGCAGCAGGTTATATGCAGAATTTATTGATTGGGGGAAGGTGGATGGGAAATCTGGACTCTGACTGTTGTGCACACTGCACTTTATGCTATTTTCATAGCTCCTACTACAGTACAGACGACATTGAGACTCTTGTTGGTTATGAAGGAGAAAGGTTCCTTTCTCCCTGAACACTAGAAGCCACATCTGCTCAAACATGTCCTAGTGCTGCTGTGCTGGGTAGAATAGTCAATCCGCAAACATCTTCTCTCTTAGCACTAATACCGCCAGGGCAGGCTGTCAACACTATAGCAGATGTGCTGAGAAGAGGAGGTTGTGTTTAGGGAGATAAGGAGCCACAACCTCTGCTCACAGTATGTTTTACTGTACACCGCCTCTAAATATTACCACCATACAATTACACAAACCATAGGATATATGTATGTAAATAACATTTTATGGCAGCTGCAGTGACTTATCTCAAAGGATGGAAAATGTGACGTGCTGGGACTTGTAGAACTATAAGTCCCAGCATGCCTCATCAGCCATCATGTGAGATGTGTGTGTGTATCATTGCTCTGTTCTCCCCCCCCATTCCTCACTTACTTGTACACTGTCTCCTCTCCTGGGATGTTCGGGACCTGTGGTGACATCACAGTCACATGACCTCCCTGCACAGGTCCTTCCCCCCTCTGCTAAGAAAATATGTCCCAGGGCTGTTTCTCTCTGCCCGCCCTTAGGGACGGCCCTGTGTATGGGGAGCTGCAGCAATGACTTCCGCTGTGTCTTATTTTCAGGGGACGCCTTATATTAGGAAGTTTGAGAAAAAAAAATCTCAATATGTCTTATTTTCGGGGGTGTCTTATTTTCGGGGAAACGCGGTAGCAACACATCATGACCACATAGAGCACAAAGTATAGATACCATTACCATAAACTGTTAGACTACATCCACAACATGATCACATATTACCTCTATATAGTGTCTAAATAAAACCAACATGCTTTTACTGAAGAATAATCACTATGCAAAGACCTTGTGCTTTGAGTTACTGCCACTAAGACATCTTTGCCTCCTGCCTTACCTATCTCCTCCATTCAGCATAAACATCCTGCCAGCCCTTTAAATACCATCCTGCTGCTTCCCCTAATACTGTGCCTGCTGCTGCCACGGTGCTTTCATAATTATAGTCACTCTCCAAAAATAGTGCAAAACATATAATGCTGCTTTAGTGGCATCAACACAGATACAGTGCTCCTTAGGGTATGTTCACACGGCGTTAGTTAGTTAGTATTTGGGTATGTATTATGTAACAAAAAACGGACCCCAATGCGTATTTAACACTGTACCTGTGTGATTACGTTGATTTCAATGTAAAATACGTATCGTCGTTCAGACAAATCGTGTTTTACATACGTTTTTGGATTGCATGAAACGGATGCGTTCGAAGAATTGACATGTCAATTCTTGATCTGTTTAACGCATTGAAAAGGAAATACAAACTATAGAGATACTTTTCTGCAGTCCAGAAAATGTATCCAAATACATAGCACACTTTGTGGAACGTTTTTGGATACGTTTGACGCAATATGTTTTATGTATTGCAAAAACATCTCCAAAAAGCCGTCTGCACATACCCTTAGGCCGTGTTCACACGGCTTATTCACGCCGGATTTGCGAGCCGGATTGCGCTCGCAATTCCGGCTTGAATAAGGGGCGGGGGCGCTGCCCGCCGGCCCCATAGACTTCCATTATCCATGGCGCGTATTGCGCCTGGATAATGTACATGTCACTTTCTCCCCGCCTGGCGGATTCGCGGGGAGGAGCGACGGAAGCCACTGTTCTCTATGAGAACAGTGGATTACCGTAATTACTGCAACGGATTGGCGCCGTACTGCAGCGCAAATCCGGGGCGGAGAACGGCGCCAATCCGCGCCCAAATAAGCCGTGTGAACACGGCCTAAGTGACTCCACATAGTAAGGGCATGTTCACACAGCGTTTGTGCAATTCGTATTTGGGTATGTATTACATACTGAAATACGTAACCAAATATGTATTTAACAATGTTCCATTCAGTTTTCATTGATTTCAATCTAAAATACGTATGCTCATTCAGACGATACGTATTTTACATACATTATTGTATTGCATTTTACGGATTCGTACAAAGAAGTGACATCACTTTTTAATCCGTTTTATGCATTTAAAAGCCAATAGAAACAATGGGGTATGTTTTTGCAGTCCAGAAAATGTATCCAAATATGTATCACATTTTGTGGTAAGTATGTGGATACGTTTTATGCAATATATTTTATGTATTGTAAAAATATATTCAACACGTCATTTGCACATACCCTAAGGGTGCGTTCCCACGGCTTAAAATGGGACGTATTTCAGTCCGTAATTACGCGCCGTAGTGCGCGGCGCGAATTACGGCTGGAATACGTCCCAGTCATTACAGTAATCCACAGTTCTCATAGAGAACTATGGATTACGTCTCCTCTCCCTGCTCGGCGAATCCGCCGCGGGGGAGATAAGTGACATGTCATTTTCTAGCAGCGTATACGCGCTGCTAGTAATGATTGTCTGTGGGCCGGCGAGGTGCCGGCCCCCTGCTCACTCCCCCGCCCCGTCCACACGGCGTAATTGTGGGGCATAATTACGCCCCGCAAATAAGCCGTGTGAACATAGCCTAACAGTTTCCCCATTTGTATTCATGTGTATAATAGTGCCCCGAGACAGAAAGTGCTCTTTTAGTGCCCTACTCACAGTAATAGTTCACACAGTTACAGTGTCCCCACACAGTAAGGCTACGTCGATACAGCTAATGTTAAAATACCATTGAAAATCCGACAGCATTTTAACATCGCTGTACCGTGGTTTTGCGTAGAAAACCGTGGACAGTTTTCGGATTTACCGCCGGCCCAGCATATAGACTGTACGGGAATCTGACGGAAGACAGAACATGTTATATCTTGCGGCGGAGGATCGGCGGTTTTGAAATCCGACCGTAGGAAATTTGTGCGGTGTAGTTTGTGCTGTAGTCTACACAGCACCGATTTTCTATTGCAGTCTATGGGACACTGGTTAACGTCGGATTTTCCGACCAGAAACCAGTGCTGTGTAGACTTGGCGTATGTTGACATGACTTATTTTGGCGTGCATTTCGCCACACATTTTGCGGCATATTGCGCTTAATACACGGGGAAATGGGCACCATAATTACAGTAATCCAAAGCTCTCATAGAGAACTATAGATTAGGGTATGCTCACATGGTGTTTTGCGGTGTGTACAGTACGCGCCGCACTCCACCGTGTGTTTCAGGAGCTTGTGCTGATCAGCGTGTACTCCCAAGGAGCAGTAAGAGGGCAGCATTAGACTTTGGGTATGTTCACACGATGTATTGCAGCGCGTACAGTATGCGCCGCAATACATCATGTGTTTCGGGAGCTCGCGCTGACCAGCGCGGGGGGCTGGCAGACCGTTGGCCCCATAGACATGCATTACTCGCGGTACGTAATCGCCGCAAAAAAATTACGTCACTTATCTCCCCGCGCGTACAATATGAACGTATTGTACGAGCGGGGAGAAGAGGCGTAATCCATAGTTCTCTATGAGAGCTATGGTTTACCGCAGTTGTGGCGCGCATCTCGCCGCATATAAAGCGCAAATACGTGCCGAAATGCGTGCCGCAATTACGCCATGTGAACATGGCCTTACGCCTCGTCCCCCCGCGCGTACAATACGATTGTATTATACGCGCCGGGAGATAAGCGACATGTCAATTACTTGCAGCGAATACACGCCGCGAGTAATGCATGTCTATGGGGTCAATGCAATACATCGTGTGAACATACCCATAGCCTAATGCTGCCCTCTTACTGCTCCTACGCAGTGATTGTGCCTCCACAGTTGAAGTCCCTTTTTGTGCTCTCCTCTTAGTGCTTTGTTAGTGCCCTCACAGAGTAAAAGTGCCCAATAAGTGCACTTCTCATTTTAATAATGGCTCATTACTGCCCCCACACAGTAATGATGCCAAGTAACACTCCTCTCAAAGTAATAAGCTCCCTTTAAATGCTCACAGAAATAGTGCACTTATTGCCCCTACACAGTAATCCCCCTTAATATCCCACACAGTGCTCCCTTAGTGCCCCCTAACTTAATTTCCCCTATGCACAATAAAAGTAGCCCCTTAGTGCCCCACATATAATTAAAGAGCCCTCCTCACTGTAAACGTGCCTAAATATTGGCCCATTACACAATTTAATTTCTCCCTTAATGCCCCAAGTAAAATCATCTATTACTGCCTCTTTGATGCCACTGCATTACAGTGGCCTGCACTGAGTTTCAGTCTATGCTGGCTCCTCCATACTGTTCAATTAAATCCACTTCCAATCTATTGGTAATCATTCGAGGCTGACAATCCACAAGTCAGAAAAATATGGAAACCGTCCTGGAGTTGTGGATACGCTCAAAATATAAGCAAACACATCCATCACTAGATAACATTTACTTCAGATAATAGGTGCTGAGAATCTGCTCTAGATTTCATTTACAGGTTTGTGTTCAAACTGGCCCCCTGCACCCATTGTAACTATATAGGGATAGTTACGATGGGTGCAGGGGGCTAGTTTGAACACCAAGCTGTATATGAAATCTAGAGCAGATTCTCAGCACCTATTATCTGAAGTAAATGTTATCTAGTGATGGATGTGTTTGCTTATAGTTTGAGTGTATCCACAGCTCCAGGACGGTTTCCATATTTTTCTGACTTGTGGATTGTCAGCCTTGAATGATGACCAATAGATTGGGAAACACAGGGGTGGTAATGACAGTGCTCTCGTCATTGTGAATCAGTATTTCCTGGACTATATCATGAGAAGACGCTGAAGATTAATCCATACTCAGGCCTGGCTGTATTAGGTTGCTAATGTTCAAGAATTGTATTTCCATTCCGCTTTTGTGAGGCTGTAACTTTTCCAGACAGTCTGTGCATTTGCTCTTCTCCAGTAATGTATCTGGAAAATAGCCTTCTGAAACGTTTAACATCTGCACCTCCTCGGCCTCTGGGATATCGCTGCCTTAAATGCACAAGGTTGTGGATATAAAATGCCCAAATCAGTTTGAAATGATAAAGATATGGTTACATGAGGGTGATTTTGCTTGATTTCCTTGAACGATTTTACCAAGGTTAATGGGCGTGAGATATGTTAGAAATATTGGCTGTATGCGTTCATAAAAATAGCTGCGTAGCTGGGAGCCCGAAAACCTGAAATCTCTGTTAAACTGAAATCCAACAAAAACAATACAAAGATGAATTTTTTATCTACACAAAACCCAAAATGTCACCACTAACAGTGTTGTCACACTAACCCCATTTACATTATACCCAAAAGTGCTAGCAGAGTATCTCCAATATATAATGCCAGCAGTCTGCCCCATAAACTATAGTCCGAGTACTGTGTCATATGTAAACACATATATACTGTACTGCCAGCATAGTGCCACCTTATAAATATTGCCAGCATAGTGCCACCCTATAAACACTGCCAGCATGGTGTCAACTCAAACATTGCCAGCACTGTGCGACCGTAAAACACTGCCAGCATTGCGCCCCATAATAAACATTTACAGCTTAGTGCCACCCTATAATAATTGCCAGCATAGTGCCAGCCTATAAACATTGGCAGCAAAGTACCACCCTATACACACTGCCAGCATAGTGTCAAGTGTTACTCATAAACACTGCCAGAACAGTGCCCCCTCATAAACAGTATCAGCATAGTGCCACCTTATAAATATTGCGGACCAAGTGTCACTTGTGTAAACATTGCCAGCACTGTGCGACCCTAAAAACATTGCCAGCAAAGTGCCCCCTTATAAACAACGACAGCATAGTGCCACCTTGTAAACATTGCCAGCACTGTGTGACCCTAAAAACATTGCTTATCGGGCGGCACATTGCTGGCAATGACAGCATGGTGCCATCCTGTAAACATTGCCAGGCACTGTGTGACCCTAAAAACATTGATTATAAGGAGGGAAATTGCTGGCAATGACAACACAGTGTCACCCAGTAAACAGTGCCAGCATAGTGCCACTTTATAAACACTAGAAACCAGCAACAAATGTTGGCAGCGTTGTGCAGGTCCTTTGCTCTTTAGTTTTTTGCTGTAAATTGTACAAATTTGTGTTTAATTTCACGTAACTTTTTGGAGGTTGAAGTTTATTTCACACAACACAGATCTTTAAATGCACAAAGAACAAGCAAACAGGTGCTGAGCACTCCCTCAGTAATGGAGACCATACTGGCGAGTACAGAACTTTAGATCAACCCAAACACGGCTTTAAAAACTGAAGAGTCTGTATGGCTGTTGGTCTGCAGCAGTGTACAAATAAAAACTTTCAAAGGAAAAACAGATCTTCCCTCCAATTTAAAAATGAAAACACATAATGACAATTCAACGCTTACGCGTTTCAGACCAGAAGTCCTTGATCACAGCACACAATGGATGATACCGTCACTATCTGTAACACATCTATGAACCCATTGGAAAGCAGTCACACAAATGACCACAATTTTATCCAATGCCGACCCGGGGTTTAGCCTCTAAATAGCCAAACATCGATTAATAAAAATAAACAAGATCATTTTTGTATTTCATACTTGCTGGATGTCGTGTATTTAAATGAATTATTCAGAAAGCCTCTCTATATAATAATTTGCCATTCCAGTCTCCACCACGCTGTGGTTTGGAGACTTTTTCTATACCAAAAAATGCAAAAAAAAACGTAAATTTCTCTTGTGTACTTCAATAAAATGTTTAGAGGCACCAGATACATTGATGTGTTTTATCTTAAAGGGGTTTTGCCATGAAGTAAAATTGACGTGGGAAGTTCGTAAATTAAATACTAAACATTTTCACCATTCATTATTATTAAAAATTCTGCACCGTTTTTGTTTTAGCTGCTCCTTTAGTGATCCATTGTTTACAGCTCGTCTCCAGGGGATACGACCAGGGCTGAGAGCTTCTCAGTCCTGGTCACACATGCTCAGACATCACTTCTCCTCTGAGGTAGCTACTGAGTATTCAAACCCCAGTGCTGTCACTCTACTCCTGTCCTCTGTGCTTCTTAGTAATTAGTCAAACAATGCAAATAAATTTAAAAAAAAACTCAATCAGGTAAGTGCATTGATATAGAGGAAAAAAATCCATAGGTTTGGTTCCTGCAGGGATTTGAATCGAGGACCCTTGTGCCTGGAGGCAAAATTTTTACCTCTGAGCTACATTGTAGCTGCTTACAGTTCTACACATAAACATACCTTTCTTTGACTGCAGAGAGGAAATGCCTGGTGATGTCATCCTGCTGGGTCACATGATATGTAATTCAAACAAATCACACACGCCCCCTTCTGAGCACACAGAGCTGAGGAGCTGGATGCAGGAGATATGAAATGAGATTGTGGCAAAACCCCTTTAAAGAGAACCTGTCACATAGGTAACGCCCCCTTTGCTGAGGACAGCAAAAGCTAGTATCAGATATGCTGTTTCCAGCGCTGTGTCCCTCATTCTGTAAGATGCAGCCGTTTTAGAAAAACTTGGGGAGGGACATGTATGAACGGGGCTGCCCCGGGTTATTTTGCGTCTTCCGGCCCGATTATCAGGCGAAAACCCCCAAATTGCTAATATTTTAAAAATTCCCCCGCACGCCATTTTTGGGCCGCTTTACATAGCGCTTTGAAAAGTCCCCGATCTCGGGGGGGGGGGGGTTTTTTAGGAGGCGTGGGCGCACTCGAACCTTTTGGGCGAAGCTTTTAATTTATAGTTTTCCTTTTGGGCTTTTCTAGGGCATTACTGCTGGAAACAGGTATATCCTTTCAAAGGGGTATACTGAGCCAAAAAAAAAGGGTCACCCTAGTGCTAGATTGGGCCTAAATTTTATAACCCAAATGTAGAGGGGGTTCAAAAAAATTCGGCGCATTCTAGGTCTTTATTATGCGCATAAAAATTTGGCGTGTTAATGCAAAATTTTTGATTTTCCCCCCTTTCATCCCACAAATCTCGGATTTTTTCAGCAAAGGAAAAGAGCTTATTATAAAGAAGCGGGTTGGGAAAAAGTGCCCCCAAAAGGCTAGTCTCCCCAATTACTACCTGGGGGGCCCAAATGTCCCCGGGTTTTGTGACCCCCGTTCGGGAAAGCCTCTAGGGGTTTATTTGTGGCCCGCTTCCCTTCAAAAAATTGGTTAGTCCCCGAAAACCCCTGTTTTAAAGCCCAAAGGTCTTTTTTTAAAGGGAGAAGAAAAAACGCTAAAACCCAAAAATCAAGTAAATTAAAGTGTACTTAGATATAAAATCTTTTACAAAAAACATCCCTTTAAAGAGGGGATGGAGAGGGTTTAATTTAAAAGGGCAGGGAATAAAGGGACACACTTTAAGACAATCCAGGGTTTCTCTTTTTTTTTGGGTTTTTTTGCTAAAAATTTGGTGTTAACTAAAAAATTTTTCCGTTTTGGGTTATTTAAATTTTTTACTTGAGGCAACGGGGGGGGGGAAAAACCCCTCTAGGGGGGTTCCTGTCGCCCCGGGTTTTTCCCGCTAATTTGGGTAATGATTTTTTTTTTTTGAAAAAGGGAATATTTTTTTTGGTTGTTTTTAAATTTCAATATTTTTTTGTTAAATAAAATGGGGGTTAACGTCGCTGACGTCATATTGTTTTGGGGAGGCACAGAAGAACACCTTGGTGCATTTTTTAAATTTTTGAACAAACTGGTTGCCCTTAAACAGTTCACTATGGAAAAAAGTACAGAAGTAATACAGTATTTAGATGCTGAAATATATAAGAAAGAGGCAATTTGAAACTTCATTGTACGTAAAGGGTTGCCCGCAAAAAAAAATGAAATACAAAAAGGACAGCTTTCATCTCCAAAAAATCTTTAAAGGGGAAATTTCCCCAAAGGTCATTTTTAATTCGCGCAAGGAAACTTTGGGTTCTTGACACGCTATATATAAAAGCTATGAAGAATTTTTGTGGGGGGAAATTTTTTGGGGAAAAGGGTTTGGGCGGGTTTGGAGTTGGAAAAGGTGGGGAAAAGGAAGTGTTTGTTTTTGAAAAGGGGGGAAACTAAAAAAACGGAAAATAACAAAAAAAAAGATAAATAGGTTTTGTGTGAAATTAAAAATATGTAACATGACTATGGTTAGAAAAGTAATTACAAAAAATTGGAAAATATTACAAAAGGATGAAAAAGTTGGTAGGATATTTGCACAATTACCAAGATTTAGCTTTCGAAGAGGACGCACGTTAGGAGATGATCTTATGTCATCTGATATTACTTTACAAAAATCAAATAAACAAAGAGTACTACAAACACAAAAAAAAGGCAACGTTCCCATGTTTGGGATGCCAACATTGTTCGTCTGTCATTAAAGGTTCTCTTTTAAAAACCACCCAAAACCGGGGTCTTTTGATACTTTTTTAAAAGATTTTTTTCACTTGTGAGTAAAAAGGTATTTTATATGCTGAATGTCCGTGTGGACATATATATTAGGCCAAACAAGTAGGTGATCAAAACTAGCCCTAAATAAAATTAAGTAAAGTTTATAGGTTATAAAAACAAAAGGGAAGGTTAGAAGAAGGAAGGGTTGGGGGCAAAGAAAAAGTTTTCCCGGGAAAAAATTCTGTTGAAAGACTTTTTTTTACTAAATTCAGACACAAGGGTGTCTAAAACTAACGGGGGTGCGTTATTGAAAAGAAAATTTTTGGGGATAGTCACGTTGGATTAGGAGCCCAAAAGGATCAATAAAAAGCCCTTAATTTTAGGGTTTTTTAAAATGTATCAAAAGGGGTTTAAATTATTTTAGTTGAAAAGGGGAAACAAACACCCCCCCACATTTGGTTGCCCAAAGGGGGCAAAGGGTTCCCCCTTTGGGTTTGGGGGCATAGGGGGTTTTCCGGGTTTTCCCCTTTGCAAACCCCAGATGGTTTTTAAACCCGTAAGGATTTACCTTCTTTTGTATTTGTATGTCGTTTTCTATACATTTTTTGAATGTGAAGATAAAGCGTTGAAAATATTATATGCTGTATATGAAGAAGCAATAAATAATATGGAAAGCTTGAAGGCTGTATGCAGGTTGGATCGTTATTATGTGACACCTGGCAGTTTTTCCCACATTTTTTAAACCTATTCAAAGCAATGGGTTTAAAAGGGGGTTTGGTCTCATACATCGATTTATCTTATCTAGCCCTGTTTTGCAATTTAAATTTTAAATTCAGGGGCTGTTTACTGGTTTTTCTGGTTTTGCTGGCGGCTTTTGGTCTGCCAGTGGAAAAGCTGCTGAGAAAAAGGTCTGTAGCTATAGCAACAGTGCGGGCCCCTTTTCAGGGAGATAAAAACAGGTCTGTAGTTTTTTTAGCCCCCTGGGGAAAGCTGATGCACCCTCCAAGGGGGAGCCCAATTTCCTTTTTGGTTATGAGGGTGGGGGGGGCCCTACCCTCTGGTGGGGGGTTTCGGGAATTTAAAAAAACTGACTCTCTTTATGACTTTTTTGGCTGAAAACTGACAGATCTGAGCATTAAATATTCACATTACATGCAAAAAAAAAAAAAATCTCGTTTTTTGACATCCTTTTGTCAGGAAACGCTGAGACAGGCAGGGGTTTTTTAAAATTTGGTCGTTTAAACCCCCTGTGGGGTAAACAAAATATGGAGAATAGTTGTTTTTTATTGGGATAGAATCCATAAAAAACCGTTTCCCCTTTTTCTGCCTTTTTTAGAAATAGATTCTTCTTGTTTTTTAGCTGGGGGGAGGGGGCCCCTTTAAAATACCCTGTTTTTGCACTAGGCCCTGGCTATAATTTTTAAAATCACAGCTGTACCAAAGGGAGGGGTTTTTTGTGGAAAACTTGTCTGCTTTTGTGCTAGTTTTTGAGATCTCCCCCATTTCAGGAGACTTGTGGACAATACAGGAGAGTAGGCAAGTATGTTTCCTTTGTAAACATTTTGCCCGTTTTTACAATAAAAAGTAAAATCACCCCCAAGTTACCCTGCCTTTGTGGGTTTTTTTTGTTTTTTAAAAATTAAAAGCTCCTTTTTTTTCATGAATCATTGAAAATTTCTTGCAGGAAATTAAACCCCGGGTATGGCCAAAGGGCACCCCACAAACCGGTTGGAAAAAAGTGACAGCCAAGGTTTGACTATTTTTTTGCCAACGATATGTAGTGTTTGTAAGTTGTATTTCAATAAAAAATTAAATTTTACAATGGAAAAAGCCCAAAAAGGGTTAAAAAGGTTTTGAACTTTTTATTTCAGGCCTCATAAATTTACTTTTCCCTACAGTTTTGGGAAAGCGACACTGTGATCAAATTTAAGACAAATCATCTTAGCTTTCATAGTACAAATTTTATTTGGGAACTATTTTGAAAATGCTTAGTTATGCGATTTTTTGTCTGTTTAAATGCCCTTGTTACTGTTTTGCTTCCCGGTGTTGGGACCTTTTTTTTGTTTGCTAGTACAAAAATTTTAACCCCTTTTCCTTTAAATTTCCCTATCTCAGGGTTAAATTTGGCTGATTCCCCAAACGAAAGGTCATGATTCAAGCAGCCATGGGAAAATTTCCCCAAAAAAAGAAAGCAGCATCAAATTAGCTCTCGATGCGGTCTTGGGGC
The DNA here is from genome assembly GCA_025379985.1 of Phyllomedusa bahiana. Taxonomy (NCBI): domain Eukaryota; kingdom Metazoa; phylum Chordata; class Amphibia; order Anura; family Hylidae; genus Phyllomedusa; species Phyllomedusa bahiana. The sequence continues at coordinate 242,055 of JAODAL010000927.1, forward strand.
CCCGGGAAAAATTTCCAAACTGCATCATGTGAGGGCCCCGGGCAGCTGGAAAAATAAAGAAATGAAAATCCAAACCTCCTTTTAAAAACCAAAAGGTGGGGATCAGGCAAAATTAGTCACAAAATTTTCTCATCACAAGGTCTATCATTTTTAACACGAAAAACACGGCAGTGGAGGGCTGTTTTGCTTCATAAGAGAAGATCACAGCGTCCACCAAAAACCCTTACACAGGTCTGGGTTTATGGCCCCCAAAAAAAGGTAGAAGCCCGACTTTCAAAAATTTTTCATAAGCAATTTGGGGCTAGAGTTTTGGAAAAAGGCACGAAAAGTGGAAAAAAATTGGGGAAAAAGGTGATTTGGGAGCGATGAAATTTAAAGAATTTGCCGGCTTGATGGAAAGGAAAAGGGGTTTGGGGGAATCAAGGGAAAAAAGGGGGCTTAAAGGAACGAGAAACGAAAAGGGAAAGCCCGGTTGGTGGAGGAAACCCGATGTATGGCGGGGTTTACAGGGCCCAAAATTGTTAGTTTTTTGAATAGGGTTTATGGGGGATCTCAATAATGAGTATATGGGGGTTTTCCCCAAAATGAGTTACTTCATTTTCCCTTTAATTACTAGGGGGATGTAAAAAGGGCGGGCAGTGTTTCAAAAAAAAAAAAGGACAATGACCCGAAGCATAAGTCGAGTATGGTGAAGAAACGATTAAATGACAATGAAGTGGAGTTGCTGTATTGGCCCTAAAAAATCCCCAAGGGCCTTAAACCCAATTGGCATTTTGGGGAAAGTTGAAGAAAAAAAGCTGTTTCATACCCCAAATGAGTTGTCAGTATTTCAGCAATATTGGGACATCTAGGGAAAAAAAACCTGGGATCTCGGGTTTAGGGCATGCAGGAAAACCCCGAAGGTTTTTAGAAATATTGAAATCCAGAGGTTTTAATTTTTCCCAAAAAACTAAAGGGGAAAAAAATAAAAATTACAATTTTTGATATTTAGGAGAAAAAAAGTAACAATGCTTTACATGACAAAAAATTGCAGAATAAAAGAAAGCTAAAAACTTCCAAAATCAACTAATAAGATAGGTAAGTTTATTGGGCTATAAAAAAGAAATTTTGCTCAAGCCAAAGCGTAGGGGGATGGCGAAAAGATGGAACCCCAAAGTCACAAGTTTTTAAAAAATTGTTACCTTTTTTTGTCCCGTGGGGTTTTTTCTACCCCAAAAAGCTTGGGGTTTTGGGATCATAAAAGGGGATAAAAAGCCTGATGTTTTCCCTTTTAAATACAGTAACGTTACACTTAAAAAGCGGGTGTGTTTTGGGGAAATCGGAGTCGAAGTTTTGAAAATTTGGGGGAGTCGTTGGGGGAAACTTTGGCTTACCGAGTCCACAGCCCCGCACACCAAAATTAAAACCTCACCACAATATAATAAAAAAAATTTCAAAAATTTTTTTATTTAAAACACAAAAAAAAAAAGCCATGTAGGGAAGGGGCTTTTTCTCCAATTTCTAAACATATGGAAAAATTTTGGGATATAGAAAAACTGGTGTAAATACAGTAATTTAAAAAAACCCCCGGGAATTTAGAAAAATCCCAATCTAAACATACACACAAACAAGTAGGAAACATAAAACAAAAAGACACAATATACAGTATGTTTATGCTTGTGATCTATTGAATCATTTTTGTATTATTCTATTACTTTGTGATGTTGTTTTCATTTAGTGTCATTTATCAGCTCTATAATTATCCCTATATTGTAAATGTTTGTTGTGATTGTCCCTTTAAAACGTACCTGGCAGGTGGTTTATGGTACCCCATGTAAGAACAGGATATGATAGAGAGAAGCTGAGCTTTAGACTATGTTCACACAGGTTAAAATGGGGCGCACTTCGGTCCGTATTTCACGCAGTACTGCGCTCAAATACGGGCGAAATGCACCCTAGTCATTACCGTAATCCACAGTTCTTATAGAGAACTATGGATTACGCCTCCTCTCCCCGCTCGTGCAATACACCGCGGGGGGAGATAAGTGACATGTCAATTATTCACGGCGTCTAAGTGCCGTGAGTAATGCATGTCTATGGGGCCGGCAAGCGAGCTCCCGAACACACGGTGTAATTGCGGGGTGTAGTTACGACCTGCAATTATGCCGTGTGACCATAGCCTTATGGTGTATAGGTTTATATGACTAGGAATAGGATTTCTGAGTAAAAAGCATAATAAATTCTGACTGTACTCTTTGAAGAGTATTCCCATTTCCTCGATTAGCTTTAAACATGTAGGCAAAGGTAAATAAAGATTATAACCAAATACATTGCTGTTCTGATTTTGCTTCTCTTCAGAGTTAGAACAGATCTTATCCTCTGCTTCTGTACACAATCTTCTTTAGGTTTCCGACCATCTCTCCTGCTTAACAGGCTTTACAGCCCAGGAGGATGGTGACATCACTCCATGCTGTTTGTTAAAAACAGCACTGGAGCTTGTTCATGTTTCTTACTGACAAATGTTAACCCTTTAGAGCTCAATAGCCTTCTGCCCTGTTGTTTAGACCCTTCTATCATCAGTGTTCCTGTAACTGGCTCAGCAAGGAATAGCCAAGCTGACATGCCAATCACTGCTGTAGAACCACCCACAGTCTAACCAGAAAGTGGGGGCCTGAAGTTGGCTGAGAAGAATAAGCACTATAAAACATCATGGTGAAAACACCCCTTTAAAAGACATTGGAAGTCCTGCTGACCTTGCCCTCCTATAGTGATTGACACATCTTTTTATTTCAGTGTGTGTCCAGAACAAACTATCAATCATTGTATGTGGACAGGGTAAGCAATATTTTCAGTTTCACTTTTAAGATTTTCTCTGCTGTTTACTGAGAAATTCAGCATCAAATTATATCAACATATAATCACAGAGCTCAGTTTCTGTCCCTCTATCACATCCTGCTCTTAGATAAGGTAGCATAAAGCACCTGACAGGTCACCTTTAAATGTAACTTCATATAGCAGATAAAAGAAGGCAGAAAAAAGACAAAACCATTCCCCTACATCATAAAATGCACAGGAGAGATTGTTGGAGCGGTCACTGAGGGTATGTTCACAGGGCGTTTTTGGATACGATTTGGAGTCTGTGTTGGATCTGAAAATCGCATCCAAAAACGTAGCGTCGATCAGATTCAACACGGATCCAACAGGATTGCACCCTATGCTTTATTATAGGGCTCCTGCTGCGTCTTTCGCAAAAACTGAAATATCAATTCTTGGAACGGATCCGAAAGACGCAATGTAAACCTGCATCGGAGATCACTCGTGTGAACGGCGATACGTGTTTTACATTGCGAGCGAAGTAAAATACATTGCTCATTGTCAGATGTGTGTTTGGGTCCGTCTAGACCAGTGTTTCTCAACTCCAGTCCTCAGGACCCACCAACAGGTCATGTTTTCAGGATCTCCCACTGAATGCACTGACAATAATGATATCACCTGTGCAGAATGCACTGACAATAATGATATCACCTGTGCAGAATGCACTGACAATAATGATATCACCTGTGCAATGCTGAGGAAATTCTGAAACCTTGACCTGTTGGTGGGTCTCGAGGACTGGAGTTGAAAAAACACTGGTCTAGACAGACAAAAACACGCATCCAAAAGTGTATGTTCACACGGACCCAAAACGCCGTGTGAACATACCCATCCTAGAGAGGGGATGGAGAAGGCAGGGCATGCGAACATATGTATGTTTTGAAAGGTTTGGAGGAATTTTTTTTCAATTAAATAATGATATTTCATGATATAAAAAACAGCTGTTGTGCTCGAAGCTGTAGTGAGTGGGCTGCAAAAGCCAGTTCACAGTGAAATCACTTGGATATTTCATTTAACAGCTCGATTTTCAGCCGAACCTGTGTTCTCCTGAGGGATCACCTTGATCAACTTTGATTTCATCATACCCAAGCTTAGATAATTGCTCAGAAGACAGTAAGACTAGTGGTGGGAGCTCGAGCCTTCAGACAGTGTCTGACATTTTACTGTAAATGGTTCTGCTGCCTGCTATGTATAGTGATATTAAGGAGCTGCAGAAGCCAAACGGCTATTTCTAATAAAAGTCTTTTGAGTGTTCAAAATCCATTCATTTCATTTAAAGTAACACCTCCAAAGGAGGCTTTTAAGCTTAGATTCATGTGACTTGTTCAGCTATGCGGGCGGTTTGAGAGGCTAAAAATAAAAAAAATCACAATGCTTTATACTGTAGTAAAGCTACAAATAACTACAAATTAATAAAATGTAACCTCTTATAATACCACAAGTTGTTTTTCATCACACATCTGTAAGGCTAAGTCCACAAAGCATATGTCAAAATGGCATCCAAACGCCAACGGCATTTTGACATTGCTGGGCCGTGGCAGGACCGCATTTTTTTTTTGCCGCAGATTTGCGCAAAAGCCGCGGTCGGTTCCGGTTTTATGTTGCATATTCCGCCGAATTTTAAACCCGACGGTAAAAAAAATCTATTCTGTATAGACTACAGCACAGATTTTTCATTGCTGTCCATGCTGAACAGGGTACCGTTGGATTTTTGGCGGATTCAAAATACTGAATCCACCAAAAATCCGACGGTATTCCTGTGCTGTGTAGGCATAGCCTAATAGTATGGGTGTCACGAATACGATGTAAGCCAGCATTGTGCACCACACGTATCTGTATTTATGGCACCCTTCCGTATTGCCTTATTTATATGCAATTGTAGTACCAGAAACCACCCCCCTCATTCATTGAGGATATGAAAGTGGTTGCTCTATTGGTATTTTTGCATTTGTGCAATCTCCCCATGTAGTATACTGTGGCTTTTCTGAATGCTGATGTGACTAGGTATCACGTTAATGTGCAGTCTAATTGTTCCCATAGTGGTGGGGTGTGTGAGCTACTGCTCAGCAATAATCTGCACCTGTTTATCTTTCCCAAATAGCATATGGGCCAGTGTTGCCTGCTACTGGATTCAGTTTAGTGCAGCCATTGAGCTGTACGTATGGCCTTTGTTGTGTTTTTTGAGTAAATAATGTCCCATTTTTTCCAGGGCACTGTAAATACAAAAAGGGTCTAAATGCATAGCACTAGACCAAAGCATTTACAATAATAACACTACATAACCAAACTGATGCAGAGGAAAGAAAACCACGCTTTGGTTAATGACATCAGTGGGAATTATAAACTGCCCCCCCATTTATGAAAATGAGAAATACACATTAGGCTGGGTTGACACAGCAGCATTTTGGCCTGTATGTTTGATCAATATTTGCATGCAAAAACCAGGAGTGGATCCAGAACACACAAAAGGTGCAAATTTTTCCATTACATATTTTTCTTTGTTTAAAGAAAAAATGTCCATTTTTTTTTTTTTTTATAAGCATAGTAGTGCCCATTTAAAAAAAAAAAAAATTGTACTTGCCTCTCCGCTTACCTTTGTTCCAGCGCTGCGCCTTCCTCACTGGCTGCTGGTCTTCTGTTACTCATCTAGTTCCGGACAGGAACGTCACCATTGCATCGGTCACGTGCCACTCAATAACATCCCCGTTTGGTGCTGTTCACTTCCAACCGGTGATATAATGGAGTAGCAAGTAAATGCTGCAGTCAATGTCCCCGTCCAAAAGTAGTAGACCAGTAGCCGAGGAGGATGGAGTGTTACTGGAACGAAGATGAGGAGAGAGGCGAGAATATTTTTTTGTATTTTAATAGGGCTCAACTTATAATGCTTATAAAAAAATAAAAATATGAGCTGGACAACCCCTTTAAGCAGCGTACCCACGAAGGAACAACCATGTAACATGTTGCCTCATAGTAAGCTACAACTTGACTTTGTAACATAATGAGAAGTGTAGCGCTTGCGGCCATCCTCCACATTCATTTCTATGGGAGTTCTTAACCTAGCCCAGCACACTCATCCACTTGCATGGATGTTCCTTCGAGGGAATACACCTTTAGGTTCCACTTCTGGTCCTGACTTACAAACACTGCTGTGAGAACCCAGACTTCGGCCGTGTCTAAACAGCACTGTTAAAAAGGTGTCCAAAATCTGACGGCATTTTAACATTGATGGACTGCGGTTCTGCACTGATTTGTGCTAAAATCTGTAGTCTGTTTTCGGATTTGCCGTCGGCCCCATACATTTAAAGTACGGGAATATAATGGCAATTCTGCAGAAGATCCAAATCGAAAATCAAATAGAATCCAGTGCTGTGTAGACATAGCTTTAGGCTTAGTTCACATATGTGAAGTCCAGAATTCAAAAGGGAAAAAAAAGTTGTGATAAGCTAAAATCACATTTTAATTGATTCATTAAAAAGAGAACTGTGTGGGCACAGTCTCCATTCCATCTTATGCGTTTCAAGCTACACGGGCTCTTAGTCTTCGTGAGCACAGTAGACTATTACTAGGATCCCACGTGGCTTGAAACGCGTAAGAGGTTCTCCTTTTAATGGAATCAATATAAATGTGATTTCAGCTTTAATTTACAATTTGGATTGATTTACCTTGCTGTCCGGGGGGCGGTCCATGCACCAAACCTCTACATATACCACGAGAATGAACACAGCCTCTTCAGTGGCGGTAAGCTTTTCTTTTGGTTCACATATGTGTTGAAGGTTTCGTTCACATGTTCAAGCAAGGCAGCTGCTCTATTTTATTTTTATCTGAACAACGGACACTACGGCAAAAACCTGACAGACCCACTGTAATCAATACAGTCCATCGGGCGCTATTGATCTCTTTTGTGATACAACATTAAAGGGGTTGTCTCACTACAGGGATTGCTTTTTATGTTAAAGATTTTGCAAAAACAAGTCCCTATGCAATATGTGTCTATTAACAGTGTCCTATTCACAGAGGAAAAAACCCCAATATAAAACATATAACTTTTATTGAATACCTATTAAAATACTATATACCTGAAGCCCCTTAATTTGCTGATAAATCTGTATACAATCAATAATTCAAAGTAGGGCATATATGGAAAATATGGGAGGTATATTACTCACGATACTTGTTCACCTCCTTCCAAATCCACAGGTAACAGTCTGAATACTAAAAATAAATATCAGTCTGATGACAAAGACTGACAAAAAAGAAGCCCCAATGAATTATCCCTGTAGGGCCAAAGTGTGGTCACCAAGATATACCAATCGGGGTATTTGCCCCGATAAGAGCGGCCCCAAAATATTTCTTCTAGGTAACCCTAGTAAACCCAAATAGGCCCTAGTAGATGGTCAAACCCCCACAAAAAATTTTTATATAAATCTCCCTAACAGTGTCCTACCTATTCTGAGATATTCCCTCTTGTATGGACTACATCAGCTCCTCAGGTCGCTATAGCTACAGACCTGATCAATCTCTCATAATAGGCTGCCAACACTGGTTGCTATAGCTACAGACCTGGCTTCTACTGCAGCCTAGTAGAAGCCTGTAAACACTCCCCTGAATTCAAAATGAAACCAAGAAAACAGGTCTGCTTTGAGATGTTTCAATTCATTGAGACAACCCCTTTAAGGATGCATATTGGTAAATCCTTACGTTAAACCATAGTTTCCCAAAACTTTGGGAAATGGAAAAGCGGGAGAACGTAGTGGGCGGCGCGCTACGGCGCCGCGGCAAAAATTTGCATGGACACGCCCATCTTGTTGGTATGCCACGCCCCTTCAAAAAAGCCACACCCACTCCACCTAACTGAAAAACGGCTTTGGAAGAAAGCCAGGGTAGATGCCCTTATAGCCAGGGAGTAGCCCCCCATACCCAGGTAGTGCCCCTTACAGGCTGGTAGATGCCCCCTTGTAGCCAAGTAGATGCCCCCTCTGGAGCCAGGTAGAGCCAAATTTGTAGCCAGGTAGATGCCCCCCTTTGTTAGCCAGGTAGGTGCCCCCCATTGTTAGCCAGGTAGGTGCCCCCCATTGTTAGCCAGGTAGGTGCCCCCCATTGTTAGCCAGGTAGGTCCCCCCCCTTGTTACAGGTAGGTGCCCCCATTGTCAGCCAGGTAGGTGCCCCCCATTGTCAGCCAGGTAGGTGCCCCCATCTGGATGCCAGGTAGATGTCCCCTCTGTTAGCCAGGTATGTGCCCCCATCTGTTAGCCAGGTAGTTGCCCCATCGTAGCCAGGTAGTACCCCATCTGTTTAGCCGGGTAGTGCCCCTCTTGTTTGTCAGGTAGATGTCCCCTCTGTTGCCAGGTAGGCCCCCTCTGTTGCCAGGTAGTGCCCCCATCTGTTAGCCAGGTAGTGCCCCCATCTTTTAGCCAGGTAGTGCCCCATCTGTTAGCCAGGTAGTGCCCCATCTGTTAGCCAGGTAGTGCCCCCTCTTTTGCCAGGTAGTGCCCCATTGTTGCCAGGTAGTGCCCCCTCTGTTGCCAGTAGTGCCCCATTTGTTGCCAGGTAGTGCCCCCATGTGTTAGCCAGGTAGTGCCCCCTTTGTTGCCAGGTAGTGCCCCATCTGATTTGCCAGGTAATCCCCCCTCTGTTGCCAGGTAGATGCCCCCTCTGTTGCCAGGTAGTGCCCCCTCTGTTACCCAGGTTTTGCCCCCTCTGTTAGCCAGGTAGTCCCCCCCATCTGTTACCAGGTAGTGCCCCTTTGTTTGCCAGGTAGTGCCCCCCTGTTCCCATGTAGTGTCCCCTCTGTTGCCAGGTAGTGCCCCCATCTGTTAGCCAGGTAGTGCCCCCTTTGTTGCCAGGTAGTGCCCCCTCTGTTTCCAGGTAGATGTCCCCTCTGTTGCCAGGTAGTGCCCCCTCTGTTGCCAGGTAGATGTCCCCTCTGTTGCCAGGTAGTTTCCCCTGTTGCCAGGTAGATGCCCCCTCTGTTGCCAGGTAGTGCCCCTCTGTTGCCAGGTAGATGTCCCCTCGTTTGCCGGGTAGTGCCCCCTCTGTTTGCCGGGTTAACTGCCCCCTCTGTTGCAGGTAGTGCCCCCTCTGTTGCCAGGTAGTTGCCCTCTTGTAGCAGGTAGAGCCCCCTAAAGCTAATAAAAAATCAAATATAAAATTCCCTTACCTTACCAGGCTCTGCAGCCGCGCGTTCACTTCCCCCTGCGCCGTTGACCTGTATTGTGCGGCGCACACACCGGCGCCGTACATACAGGGAGAGGAGGGAGGAGGGGCGATCCCTCCTGCCTCCTCCCCGCACAGTGAGACCGCGGGCGGGTGAGCGGCCGCTGCAGCCGCTTCACCCGCCTATAGGAGCGGTCCCGCGGCGCCAGAGTAGCGCACTGCGCTACTCTGCGCCGCGGTAATGTAAGGACCCCCGCCCCCTGCAGACGGCGGGAGGAATGCCAACTCCCCCGGGAGGGCGGTGAGGGGACCCCAAATAGCGGACCCCCCCGCCAAAAACGGGAGAGTTGGCATGTATGCGTTAAACTGTAGGCCCAAACAACAATTCAGAGACTGGCGAACTGAGGACAAAAATTGACATGTTTCAGACATGTGTCAGACATTGGTCAAACTGGAAGATCCCTCTATAACTAGAATATAAACCAAGCATCTCAACCCTGGGTCAATTATTGCCACTTTGTAACATATTTTTCTGTGTTTAAAGCTGTTCAGTTTTTTGCAGATTTCTGATTGCTATGGCAACTGTACCCACTATCCTGTGCCTCCCAGATATGCATCTAGATCTCGTATCTTCTGACCAGGGACTCCATTTCAGAGTAAATGTCATGCTTTCAGAAGTGCTAATGAAATGAGGAGGAAAAAGCAGAAATGTCCATGTTTGTGTTTGAAATACTGGAGGAAAATATTTCAAGATCTATAAAATGTTGTTTTGCCTCTGGTATTACATCAACATAAAGATGGGAACATCAGAAGTAGATCTGGTAGAATGTATATTCTAGTGCTAACCATTGTAAACCCATTCACACTTTTATAAATGACCAGAGGGTTAAAGGGGTTGTCTCACTACAAGGATTGCTTTTTATGTTAATAATCTTGAAAAATAAAGTCACTTCTTGTATGGACGCCCTCCCGGGGTCACTATAGTACGCCTGTTTCAATTTATGATGGTTTCAGCCAGTTGCTATAGCTACAGACCTGGCTTCTACTGACTAGTAAACCCAGAAAACACGTCCCTGATTTCAAACTAAACCAAAAAAAACGGGACTGAGGTGGAGAATCATGTAGGAGAAACCCCCTTTAAAATTTTCACCCAAGTATAGTTCAAATTTGCATGAGTGAAATCCGCAGCATATTACAGATTAAGAGTCAAATGAATTAAGGAAATTCCTTTTACATGTTGTGGAAAATTTCCCAAATGTCCCCTATAAAAAATTTCCTGCGGGGCAGAATCAAAAACTGCAGCATGTCAATTTATGTTGCATACACATAGCAAATTTGTTGCAAATATTACCACTTAATTCTATGGAAACCCTTATACACAAAAAAGTAAGGCCATGTTCACAGGTTTAAAATGGCGCGTTTTGGGTCCGAAATTTACACCCAAGTGCGCCAATTACGGGCCGAAAAGGGCCCATTCAAACGGTAATTCACTTCCATAAGAACTATGGATTAGGGTCCCTCCCCCCCGGCGAACCCCGGGCGGGGAGAAATTTTGACATGTAAAATTACTACGCGTATACACGCCGCTGGCAATTCAATAAATGGGCCGGCGAAGTCCCGGGCCCCCCGCTCACTCCCCCGCTCCCCCCCCGCCACACGGGCGTAATTGGGGGGCGTAATTTTGCGTCCCCGCTTTAAAGCGTGTGAACATAGCCAATGGCAGATTTGGTTATACATTACCCAAATATTTGTAGCTAAATGTGCAAGCTGAAGGGGAAAAAAAAAAACAGTTTTTAATGTTTAAATTAAAATTGAAAACTGGTATACTCATTTTCCCTGGCACCCATATCCTATCTCCAAGTCTTCCCTGTATAGTCAGCCTGCAGGTTCAAAGGACTGCAGCTGTCATATGGAGGAATAATATAACAAGGCCAGTTTACGGGGAAGACGGGAAACTGAGGGGGGGTTTAAAAACATATCACACACACAAACATAAATTTAAAAATCTTTTTTGTTGAAGGGGCCGTAAAAAAGAGTTTCTTATCCCAATAAAATCTGTATGAGTGAAAATTTAAGTATGGTTACATAAAGAGGCAGGGATGTTTAGGTATGTTCATGTAACAACACTTTGATACTGTTTGCCCCCGCCGTCGACCCCAAAACACTATCTAAAAATAGCAAAGTGTTTTACTTTGTTTTAGTATAAACACGCATGGGTGTTCAAAAGGTGTTTTGGGGGCTTTTCCATTGCGTCTTTTGGATCCGTTTAAGAAGGGAATGTCAATTCTTGTCCGAAAGCCCAGCAGGAGACATAGTTAAACTATGGGTTGGGGCGATTCTGCGCACCAACACGCATTCAAAACCATGTTGGATATTTGGATCGTTTAGGATCCGATCGCCCTGCTTTTTTGGTTTGTGACCAAGTCAAACTCTGTCCCTTTATTTCCCCCCTTTTATTGTCATTAACGTGTTTTATGTCTAATAGAACAATGACAATTCTTATTTTCAAATATCATAGCTAATAAAATATAGTGAAATTTTATTGTATGGGGACCCCTCCAACACACAGAGGAAAGCTAAAAAGGGAAAAAAAAAAATAAAAAAAAAAATAAATAAATAAAATCACACATTCTGCAGAATGTAAGCAATGAATACCATGTAAAGCTATAGTGTACACACTATTAGCTCTATAGCCCGTTTGAAGGATGACCTGAACACACCAGACACATAAATTATCTTCTGACATTTTACCAGCTTCAAAAAAACCAGATAAATCACTAAACCAATCACGTCATTTGGGTTCAAATGCATGCTAAAAAAACACTACCAAAAACGGAAAATGGGAATATCCTGACTATAATACTGATTTAGTACAATTTTAATTTTGGGGCCGTAAAATTTAATTTTTTTTAACACACTCAGCAAAATTTGGCAAAGGCTTCACATCTTTCAAAGGGTTTGGCAGGGCCGCCATTGTAGATTTTGTAAAAAATTATGGGAAAAATAGCGCAGCACTATTTTTTCTGTTGAAATTACAGACACCATGGTAAAATGATTTTTGAAGGCTAATTTTTTAATTTTATCTTTGGGCCAAAACTCCCCTCCCCCCTTGTGACATAAAAATATAATCCACCTACATTCAACACCCCATTTATTGGTAAAACCCGTCCAACTGCTCGTTTACACTTAATTTTAAACAGCCAATCACATGGGGCAACTCAGTGCATTTAGGCATGAACAGGTCAAGAAAATTTCCCTGCAGTTCAAACAGAGCATCAGTATGGGGAAGAAAGGTGATTTGAGTGCCTTTAAATGGGCATGGTTTTTGGGTCCCAGAAGGGCTGGTTGTGTTTCGAAACGCTGATCTCCTGGGATTTTCAGCACAACCATTCTGGGGTTTAAACAAGAATGGCCCGAAAAAAAAAAACACCAGTGACGGCAGCCCTGTGGGGGGAAAATGCCTTTTTGATCCCGAGGTCAAAGGAGAAGGGCAGACTGTTCGGGCTGATAAAAGGCCCACAGTGATCAAATAGCCCCCCGTTACAACCAAGGTGGCAGAAGAGATCTCTGAAGCACATACGGCAACTTTGGGGCAGTGGGCACAACGCAGAAACCAACCGGGTGCCACTCCTTTCAGCTAAGAACAGGAAACGAGGGTCCAAATTTTCCCAAATCATCGAAAATTTGGGCAGTAAAAATTTGGGAAAAAAGTTGCCTGGGCTGTTTAGTCTCGATTTCTGCTGCGAATTCGGATGGTGGGTCAGAATTTGGCGGGGCAACAACATGAAAGCTGGATCCATCTGCCTTGTATCAACGGTTAGGTGGGGGTGGTGGTTTTTTCATGGTGTGGGGGTATTTTCTTCACCTTGGGGGTTGGTACCAAAAGGGATCGTTGAACACCCTTTGGAAACTAGCCCGAAGAATTAGGAGTTTTTTAAGGCAAAAAAGGGGGGCCAACCCGTTACTAGCATGGGGTCCTAATAAAGGGTGGGGAGTGTATATGGGTGGGATCAGTTTAGCAATGTTTCAGAAGAGAGTAGTTTGTACCGTGTTTCCCCGAAAGTAAAATTTTTTTTACCCCCAAAAAAATCCCACTATGCTTATTTCGGGGTATTCCCTTTTATTTGGGAGGGATAGGCCCCTACCCGGTAAGGGGAGGCGTAGGCGGGGTATAGAGCCCTGTAGGCGGGATAGGGCAGGTATACAGCGAGGAGGTATAGCCCGGCTGAGAGGTATGCGCCGGGTGTAGGCAGTATAGGGCCGCTGTGGCAGTATAGCGCCCGGTGTAGGGAGGTTAGCCCGGCGAGGCAGGTATGCGCCCGGGTGTGGAGGATGGCCCCTGTAGGAGGTTAGCGCCGGCTGTAGGCAGGGGTAGGCCCTGTAGGCAGGTATGCGCCGGGTAGGCAGGTAAGCGCCGGGGTAGGCAGGTATAGCGCCGGCTGTAGGCAGGTATAGCGCGGCGTAGGAGGTTAGGGCCGGCTGTAGGAGGTTAGGGCCTGTGGAGTATAGGGCCGCTGTAGGCAGGTAAGGGCCGGCTGTTGGAGGAAGGGCCGGCTTTAGGCAGGTATAGGGCCGGTTAGCAGGTATGGCAGCTGTAGGCGGTATAGGGGGGTTAGGAGTGTAGGGTTATAGGCAGTTTTGGCAGGGTTGGGCCGGGTACGGGTTTAGGGCAGGTATAGGCAGCTGTGGGAGGATGGGCAGTTATAGGGCCGGCTGTAGGCGGTTTGGGGCCCGGCTTTGGGCAGCTATGGGGCCGGCTGTGGGCAGGTTTAGGAGCTGTGGGTAAAAATATCAAAAAAAAAAAACAAAAACTCACTTCCCTGGATCCCCCTGCCCGTCTCCCGGGTCTCCGCTCTGCTCTATCTTCTTCTCGGCACAGGCGGGTGACATCATAGGCCGCGCACAGCAGTGTGATGACACACGCTGCCTGTGCCGGGATCTCAGGACAGCCGCAGTCTGCGGTCGCCCGGAGGGCCACTGCGGAGCACGGAGCACTCGCTCTGTGCCCGCAGCGGTATCCCTTCACTTATATGCGCTCCGGAGGAGTCGCATATAGGTGAACGAATCGCGGACAGTGCCGGGCCCAGCGCAGCGCCCGGACACTGTGCGCTGTACTCGGCATTCAGCTATATGCGCTCCCTGAGGAGCCGCATATAGCTGAAGCGTCCCTGTCGGCGCCCGGGCCATCACAGCGCCCGAGCGCAGACAAAGTACAGTTACTACGTCTTACTTTCGGGGTACGTCTTACATTAGTCGACGTCCCTAAACTCCCCGCTACGTCTTACTATCGGGGGTGTCTTACTATCGGGGAAACACGGGTAGATGATACAAAATTATAAAACAATGTAAAGCTAGTACAGGCAGTCCCCGACTTACCACGTTCCGACTTACTTCTGTACCCTAGTTACAATCGGAGACTTATGGAGCTTGCTGGCACTTGTAGTTCCCTGTTCCACCTCAGATAGTAGCTGTGGAACTTCAAGTCCAGCGTTGCACAGCAGCACATGAGGTGAAAATAAGGTGAAAACCCTTCCCTGCACTACCCAAAACTTTAAAAAAAAACTTTTGTGCCGGAGCTACATTTAATAAATATACCTTTTTCTACTTTTCCTATTTCCTACAAATTCAACTGAAGAATAAACCTACAGTCCCTATCCCCTTCGTAACCCGGGGACTGCCTGTACTGAGAAATCTATAACTATAAGGCTATGTTCACACGGGTTAAAATTGGCCGCATTTCGGTCCATATTTCGCGGCGTACTGCGCTCAAATATGGGCGAAATGCGCCCCAGTCATTACAGTAATCCACAGTTCTCATAGAGAACTATGGATTATGCCTCCTCTCCCCGCTCGTGCAATATGACAGGCGGGGAGATAAGTGACATGTCAATTATTCGCAGCATTTACGCACCGTGAGTAATGAATGTCTATGGGGCCGACAGTTTCCCCCCCCCCCCACCCCTCCGCGAGCTTCCAAAGTTAGCAATTATGCCGTGTGAACATGCCCTAAAAGATCCATCTGAGTATTGGTAAATAAAGAGGTGCAACGGCTTCACTTCGGGGTCACCCTAGAGAAGCATTATGAACTCCTGATCTTCCACTGCCCCAGGCCTCCGGAGGCGGATGAGGGAGAGGTTTCTGAGGAGTCAGTCCACTCCGCCGGTTTCCCGGGAATAATTCATATTGCCCTTTTGGCAGCAAAACGGAGCCTCTTACAGTTATGGCTGAAGCCCACTCTCCCGCCAATCTCCGGGGTCATAAAGCAGCTAGAGGATTATCTTATAGCGGACAGACTGGAGACAGAGAGGCACAAGGAGATCCGAACACCAGGGTTCTTCAGATGTTGGAGAACCTTCATAGAATCGCATTACTCAGACAGAGAGATAGAAGCCCTTATGCAGAGGTTCAAATACACCGGTTGGTACTGTAGGGAAGGAATCGGGGGCACGCTGGGGAGACTTCAGGTCTGAGGAACTTGGGCCTTAAGTATGAGGTTCCATTAAAGACCACACGGATCGCAAGAGATGAAGATAGGACGCAGTTGCACTTTAGTAGTGTTGCTATTTTGTTTAATTTTGTTTAATTTAATTTCTTTTATACCCTTGTAACTGGATGTTTTTTCTCTGTATGTATTATCTACATATTCCGGGCACAGGCCCAGAGATTATGCAAATACGTGATATGACCACTCTTACATGTCAGAGATATGTGTTCACTGTTTAAATGTTTGAAAATGCAATAAAATTTGTTTAAAAAAAAAAAAAAAAAAAAAAAGGAGGAGCAACAATAATTCAGAGCATAATTCTGTCAAGGATTTATTATAGCACTGTTGTAATAATATCAAGTCACAAGTACTAACAGTGTATATTCTACAAAATAGTGTACACTGCAGTAAAGTATATATGACATACAAATAATTAAATCTCTTGAATAGATGGTCCTAATAATATATCAAAACAAGGGAATAATGAACCAGTGTGTATACCGTCGTAAAAATATGCTCAGATATTCCGAAAGACCCTGGAAAAAAAGTGTACCTTCACAATATAATGCAGAAAGTGTGCCTCCTAAGCATATTTATAGGCAGGTATCCAAAGGAGTAGCTACCTTCTTTAATAATATTTTCTTTAATTTATATATAAAGCTACTACTACTTACTACTTTGGTTACTTCCCTTTGTCCATTTGAATATCATACTTAGAAGGTACATTTTCTGCCTCATACTATGTAGGGACACTTTTTGTCAAGGTCTGTCAGAATAACTGAGCACATTTTTATGACGGTATACACACTGGTATATAATCCTCTTGCTTTGATATATTATTATGACCATTTAAAAAAATCGAGATTGTTGATTGTATGTAACATATTTTATTACTTTATTGCAATGTATACTATTTTGTAGTATGTACACATATACATTACTTTAGTACTTATGATTTGATATAATTAAAACAGTGCAGTGATGGACCTTGACGTGATTATGTTATGAATTATTTGTAGACCTCTTTATATGTATTTGTTTAACAATAGTCAGATGGATCTTATATTGTCATGGGTTTCTCAATAAGTGGAGTGCTGACTAGTATCTTTTGTTGTAGCATTGTGACACCACTGTATTTGATGGAGTTTGTCAGTGTACACCATGTAAGGGCATGTCCCCACGGCACGGGTTTTCGGACGGTTTGTCGGCCGGTTTGCGGTTTTTCAGACCGCCTGAAAAACCGGCCGAAAATGAGCACAATGGTGCCCCATGGAAAACACGTGCAGCAGTCCCCATTGCACGGGTTTTCCGTCCGACGGTTTTGCCGCCCCTTCCGGCCACAAAAATTTGTGCTTGCACAATTTTCCTCCTTTACGAACGGAACGTGCAAGCCAATGTGAAGGGGGAGGGCTTTTTCCCCCGCGGAGAAAAGCCGCCCCCCCGTGGCCGGGGGGACAGCCCAAAAACAGAACAAATACCGGCCGAAACCGCCCGTGCCGTGAAAAGTGTCCAAACGGATTGGTCCCGTGCTATTTTTTTATGCAGAACAAAAAAAGGAAAAAATAATACAGGTGGGAAAATGACTAAAGCTTTATGCCACGGGTTTGGTGCACCTGCCCTCAAAAACATCCCCAGAATCCTTCCTTTTTCTCATGGAAACCCCAAACCCACGTTGTCTTATTCATCTTTTAAAACTACTGTAACTTTTTGTTAAAAAGTCCCCCCCTCTTAAATTCTCCCCTCCCCAAATTCTGTCCTGAATGCAGCAGCCAGTTTTTAATTTCTTCCAGCCGCTCACTGTTTCCTCTACCCTGTTCAGTCCTCACTGATTCCCCAGTCAGTCAGGATAAACATAAACTAATTACTCTCCCCCAAATAAGCTCTCCACACGCTGCACCCCCAAAATCCCCTTTCCTCATCTCTGTCTCCCCCTACCCGCTCTTCCGCTCTGCGAGATATCAGTTTACTTTCCCTCAATATCCGAACCTCCCATCCCGCTCCAAGATTTCACAGTGAAACCCCATTCTCGGGAAAAAGCTCCCGCAGGCAAATCAGCACACTCAAACTCCATAGCTTTCAGAGGGCCCTGAAAACTCTTCTCACTCTGGCCTACCAGAATCCCTAATGCTAACACCCCCCACCCCCACACACTCTAACACACTTATGAGCCTGGCCCTCATACCTTGTGTCTCATCTGTAAGTAGCTTTTCATTGTGCAAAGAATTTTTTTTGTTGTACCTATACCTACAAAAAAGTGCTCGGAATAGTTTGGGGCTAATAAAAAAGGATTATTTTTTATTTTACTGGCCTCTTAAGGGGTGTTCCCCGGCAATGACTGGGACGTATTCAGCCGTAATTCGCACCGACTGCACTCAAATAGGGCGAAAACGCCAGTCTTACGGTAATCCTGAGAACTATGGGTTCTCTCCTCCCCCGCTGACAAAAGGCAAGCGGGGGAAGAAAGTGACACGTCATTATTTTAGGCTATACGCCCGTGAAAAATGAATGTCTATAGAGCCGGCGGGCTGCCGGCCCCACCCCCGCTCCGAAATATGTTTCCACAAATTTTGCCTGCAAAGCCTGGGGAACCGTTTTAAAGCTTGTGTAGTTGAAATTTTTATATTTTCACACTTCGGGAACAAAAGCTTTTTCAACATTTATTTTAAAATCAAAAAAAAGGCAGGAGTATCAAAGATTTCTACGTCCTTGTGGCTGGAGATATGTCTGGTGCAGTCTTCTTTTCCTCTTCCCACTGAAATAAACAAGTATGCTTTGCTATGCTAAGCATGCATGGTTATCAGGAGGTTAGGCGAGACATCTCTGATGTAAGGCCCGCTCTAGTAAAAGGGGTGTTCCCACCACAGAGTTTAAAAGCATATCGAGAGGATATGCTATCAAAGTCTGACAGGTGTGGGTCCCAGAGGAAACAGGCCCTAAATTTTCAGGGCCGAATGGGGGACCCATCCACTTTCAACGCTCTCATTCTATTCTAGGGGAGTTTTCCAAGTACAGCCAATCACCGTGTTGATAGGATATGCTATCAGTGTGATAGGTATCTCTGGGCCACGCATTTATCTCGGGAACGGGCCTCCATAAGTGTCAACTCACAATGGAGAGCACTTGTGCACAACTCCACAACTGGAACTCCCATAGAACAGAAGAGCTGAAGAGCTGGATACAGGAGGTAGGAAATGAGATTGTGGCAAAACCCCTTTAAATCTGATTAGTACAGTTTTTAATGGGAAACCAGTCTTTTCATTAATACAAGGCTGTCACTTCATTAAAACAGCCAAAAGTCGAGCACTGATTTTCCTTGGCTATGAATGTACAGCAATAAAAACCTTTCCAAAAGGAGCAGCAATAATCATGTGATGAGGCATGTACAATTTATAACAGTTTGGCTTCCAGCAATAAAACATTGCATTGCAAGCAGTGATCTATCAATTCAGCAATGGGCTTTACACGCTTGCTGTCACTATGATATATTCTATAGATGGGTGACAGGAGCGATGAGCCGCGGGACAGGGAGAACGATCAGGCGCCTCCAGAGCCAAGCACATGGTCAGGTGTTTATCCTGCACTTTGTAAACTTGGCAGCTTAGCTTTCCCGATTGCAAAAATATTTAGATTTGATCTTTTTAATGTAATTGAATGGATAATCACATCTGTTTAGCTTCCTCTATAAAACTCAAGTTGAAGGAGAACACCCAGAAGAAATTACTCAGAAAATGTAATCTGTAAGGATCCGTTCTGGCACAAAATCCTGAGGATTTTAATTTAGAATGCATGTAAATCCCCCCCCTGAAATCCCCATGTGGGGAGGGTCCTTATATTTCGTGGGAATGGCCTATACACA